>CAIGQZ010031449.1:2299389-2314242 GCA_903798205.1 Danio tinwini | reverse complement strand
ACCAGACATGAACATTATTGAGCATGTCTGGGGTAAGATGAAGGAGGAGGAATTGAAGATGAATCCAAAGACTCTTGATGAACTCTGGGAGTCCTACAAGAACGCTTTCTTTGCCATTCCAGATGACTTTATTAATAAATGAGTTGAGTCATTGCAGAGATGTATGGATGCAGTCCTCCAAGCTCATGATGGAGTCAGACACAATATTCAATGTAATTTTATGTAATGTAATTCAATTTGATTCAATGTAAGTTCCTAATTAAATAATTCAAAATCAAGGCATGATCATATTTTATTTTGGTAAAATAAGTGTAATCTCGAGGCCTTTGCCTTTCATATAAGCCACTTCTGATACCAAATGATCAACTAAAAGTCAACTTATTATTTGCTGTTCCTAAAACTTGGATAGGCGACAAGACTTTTGTCAGGTAGTGTCTGAATCTGTGCTATGTTGTAATTTGAACACAATAACTGAATAAAAAACAAGTGAAATGTTCTAATAGATTATTTTACAAGACAGAACAAGCAATTTTCAGAATATTCATGTTTAATATTAAATTTTATCCTTTTAGAGGGGTTACACAACTTTTTATCATTACCAAAACAAGTAGTTTTTTACATTTAGATACTTGTTGGATTTACTTATATATTTCTTTAATGAAAATGCACTTTTTTAAAGTTTAGAACCACTTGAGCGTGAGTAAATAGTGAGGAAAACTGTCCTTTTAAAGTCAACAAGAGTGCTTGGAAAGCATTGGATAGATTTATACTTAATATCTGATGCTAATTATTATTTTTTGTGTGTTTGTATTGTCACAGATTGTGGATTTGGCACACAGATATATTTAGTCCGCTTGCTTACCTACCTGCCCGGCACTACCATAGCCAAAATCACCTGCAGTCCTCAAATCTTGTATGACGTTGGAAAAATGGCCGCCACATTGGATACAGTTTTACTGCAAGTAAGAGCTTTAATTTCAGTCCTTTTACCCTTGTGTACTCGTCAAACTGACTATCCTTTCGTTATGTTCATGGCTGTTTTTGCCCTATTGACTTTTATTATGACATAATGTTTTGATTACAAAGCCATGACACCATATAAACATGCATTCTTGATTTTAGTTAGTTACTAAAATTAGTAGTTTTTACTGTTGATCATCAGTTGGCACTATTAACCATTTAGATAGGCCTGTCAAAAAAGGTTTCTGGCTTTTATATGGAATTCTATGGAGTAACATTTTCAAAGGAAAATTACTGACTTTAGCATTGTTTTTCAGATAAATAAGCATGTTAATTAAATGACTACAAAATATTATGGCCTTTTTATGTTTTAGAAGAGTCAAAAACATCCATACAGTACCTGTTAAGCCTTAATTTCCCCAATAATTTTCATGTTATGCCCTCTGTTTAAGCATTTGTTTGTTTTCGTTAATGCAAAGATAGAGCATCCAAACACAAGTGTCCTTCAGAGAGAACGTTTCATATGGAAACTGACCAGCATTCCACTCCTAAACCAGTATGTTCATGTGATGGATGGGGATCCCATGCAGAAGATCGTAAAAGGTGTTATAGAGAAGTACCAGGTCCAGATCATGCCGAAACTACCACTGTTTCGCAAGTGTAAGACATTCAATATGTTCAAATTTCATTGCATAGTCAAGGGTTCTCATTTACTAACCATGCATATGCACAAATTTATGCGTTTTCACAAGTAAACCATGATTAATCAAAACATTTGTAGTAATTTTTTATTCTAAATGTGAGAAAAAAAATCAAGAACAACCTGTACCACATGTACATAATAATCATGTACACCCAAGACCTAATAAACATGTATAAAGAATTCTAAATACAGCAGGGAAAATGAAGTATCAAACACGTCAGCATTTTTTTCCGAAACCACATTTCTGTGCTGTTGACTTAAAATGTTAACAGGATGGTGATTGTGTTGGACTTTGCCCTAGTCTCCCAATCCCGGCTAACTTCCGGAAAGGGAGAGTAACCAATAGCAATAGAGATAACAAGTAAACCAAGTCCCGCCCCAAGACTGACAAAACTCCAAAATGTTTTGCGCAAGCAGAGAAGAGCCAGTGAGCGAGCAGAAAGAACTGATCGCGCACGCGCGCTGAGAGGCATGACCTCGCTCGCGAGATCGTATATCGTGCGCACAGATGATGATGATGTGCGCGCGAGAGTTTCTGACGAGCTCACGAGCGACCGTTTCCTCTTGCTGGATCAGTTCAGCATGCGCATAAACAGCCCCTGCGCGCGCGAGCAGTAGTTTCTTGCGTGTAGGCCTGTAATCTGCTCGCGGTTCACTTCTCCTCGCGCGTAAACATCACCGCTGCGCTCGATTATTATTGCCATTGATTTGCTGCCATACAGAGGCTTCAGAGAGCGCTCTGGGCTGCAGAATAAACCCTTTACAGTATGAGGTTTACATGTGGGCATTTCACAATACTCTCTAACCCTCGCAGCCAAGTATATATCGCCAATTTGTCTTCGGCCCCGCCCGGGGGCGCTTCAGTAAGAAAGATCCTCCATCCAGATCAGATTAAACATCAGTTTAATCATCAGTTGTTAGGCAGAACAGCAAACCTGCACAAAAAAGTTACAGATACACATAACAGAGCCTGCAAGAGAGTGAGCTTGAGCCTGTCCCGTTCGTATTGTTCCTGTAAATGAGCACACACTGGAAGAAGAGATGTAACATTTCGTTAATAACAAGTACCGAGGAGTTAACTTCTCGCTTATCAGTCACACAAAGGCACAGCTGTTATGGAGCAAAATAATATGAGGTTAAGCACATAAGGTTATATGAGGATAAACACATCAGCATAAGTTCATGTAATTAGTTAAAAACAGTATTAAACTATTAATGCAAGGATTAGTCTATTAGAGCACAGGATGTTGTTAAAATCATAAAAAATTCCTTCAATAGCAACCAAAGATATCCATATATGCAAAGAAAACAAATCTAGTTAGTTTACAAATGAAGTTATGCGTAATAAAATGAAATGGCACAGGGAAAAGGTATTGAACACATGAAGAAAGGGAGGTGTAGAAAAACAGTGAAAGCCCAGACAGCAGCTGACATCTCTCAGTAATTCTTCAGCAACCCTCTGCTCTTCTCCAGTGTAAATTAAGTCCAACATCTACATTAGCAGGAGGATGAATCCAGGGTGGACATTTCAGCAAGACAATGATCCACAACACAGCCAAGGAAACTCTCAAATTGTGTATGCACATGTTGAGAATTAGTTTTCGTGAGAAGTTCATATGTGCGTATAAATATAAAAAAATATACACAATTATTATTGAAAGAGACCCATTGAGTGTGTGTGTTTTCTTTTTATTACAATATTTTTATTGCATTGCAGGTATCAACCACGGAGATTTCAATGACCACAACCTCTTAGTGAAACCTGACGGACCCTCAAAATACAAGATCTCTGGGATTCTTGATTTTGCAGACATGAGCTATGGTTATTTCATTTTCGAGCTGGCCATCACCATCATGTACATGATGATTGAGAGTCCCAATCCGCTAGATGTTGGAGGGCCCGTGGTGGCGGGATGGGAAAGTGTTTTTCCTCTCAATGAGGCAGAAAGAGACTCGCTCTACTGGCTGGTTATGTGTCGGTTCTGCCAGTCTCTTGTTCTGGCACGTTATACTGTGATTCAGCAGCCGGAGAATGAGGAGTATTTGATGATCACCTCCAGGAAAGGTCTGCGACACCTCAGCCGTCTTTGGGAGCTGGGTAAAGATGAAGTGGAAAGAAAATGGTTTCAGAGTGCACAACAGTTCAGACAAATTTGACTAAACACTTTTAAAACATACGTTGGGGATGCAGTAATACAGAGTGCTCATGGTTCGGTTGCTATCACGGTTTTAGGGTCAGTGTTTTGGTATGGTTCGGTATATCATTCATTAATTTTCCTTAGTCCTTTATTTATCAAGGGTTGCAACAGCAGAATGAACAGCCAACTATTCTGGCTTATGTTTTACGCAGCAGATGCCCTTCCACCAACCCAGTATTGGGAAACAACCATACACTCTTGCATTCACACACACTCATACACTACGGCCAATTTATTCCATTCAATTCACCTATAGCACAGGTGTTTGGACTGTGGGGGAATCCGAAGCACACGGAGGAAACCCAGGCCAACACTGGGAGAACATGCAAACTCCACACAGAAATGCCAACTGGTCCAGCCAGGACTAGAACCTTGCTGACCTTGCTGTGAGGTGACAGTGCTAACCACTGAGCCACCGTGCCACCCCTTGGTATATGATATGTTTAATAAAAAATAGGACACAAGCAAATCACTAATTAATACAATATAGCAAGGATACGAACTAAACTAAATGGTGCTTTTCAGGGTTTTCAGGTATCTAACAGTACAAAAGCTGAATAATAGGCTCATGTGTTCAATGTGAGCTGTGTTTACAGTAATCTTGTGAACACAGCTCACATTGAACACTCTTGAATTTACTTAAACTTTACCTAAATTTATTAATGATTATTTTAGGTTTAAGTGGTTTCATAAGGAATTGGAGGCAAGCAAAAAAAACGCTGTTTGTTAGGAATAACACAATCTCGTGACAGTTCAAACTTTTTGATTTAGTGGCTAAATCGTATGAATTCGTACAATCTCATTTGTACAATTTAGTACGATTTGCTCATGCCCCATTCGTCTTAAGACTAAAGGTGACTGTGCCTTCTGTGTGGTGGCTCCACTGCTCTGGAACTCTCTTCCCATAGCACTGAGATCTCTGGGATCAGTTGAACTCTGAAACGCATTTAAATATGCATCTTTTTGGCCAAGCTTTTAATTAACAGTATTAGTGTTTCTGTATTTGTTTTTTTTATTTGTTTTAATTTGTTTTAACATGTTTTCTTTTAATGTTATGAGTTATTTTACTTGTTTTCTCCTATAGTGTTCACACCAGACGCGGAACGCGCGGATAAATCGTGCTATTCGCACTTAAATAGACGCGTGAACATTTGAGTTTACTCGCTTCATTCGCGCGTCAAACGCTGCTTCATTCGCGTGTCAAATTCACTTCAGAACAGATGTGGTTTTGCGTCATGGGCAGGGCTTCTGTCTGCCCGGTGACTGTAGCTTTCGTTGCTAAATGGCTAACATGGATTTTATTGTTAAAATAACTGTGTTTATGTGCTTTTATGATGGCTAATAAACAGCGTTGATTCGTTTGGAGCAGTGTCTGAGTCCACTAGATCTTTTCATAGGTACCCAGCTCTGTGAGCTCATAAACTCCTCCAGAAACTAAACCTGGATGATGAAGGCTTTCAGCAGTGCTTCTGACTGAGCCGAGCCCAGTTTGATGAACTGTTGGTGGTGTCGGCTGCAGGATTTCCCCTGGGACACCAACAACATGTGCTACGTCACAATCATGACCCCACAAGTGCAAGCTCCTGATTGGTTAACGTGGCGCGAATGTCCGCAGAAGTTCCGATTTTTGAATCTCTCCGCAGATGTCACCGCTTTCACTTGTTGAATCGCGCGCGGATATCTATTCACACCTTTGCATTGACTTAACATGTAAATCACTCGAACTTGACGCTTATTCTGCGTCTGGTGTGAATGCAGCATAACAGTATTGAGATACAGAAAATTAGTAATTTAAAATGCTATACTATTCACCGTAAACAGTATAGACCAGTGGTCCCCAACCTTTTTATCACTGCAAACCGACCAGACATCGCTTGATAATTTTACTGCAGATCGGGGATGCTTGGGGTGGTGGATCGTAGGTTGCTAGGTGACCATCAACCATTTTCTCAGAGGACGACAAGCTGACAAAATATTGCTGTCACTCTGATACAAGTTTTATTTAAAGCACTGCAGTGTTTGGGTGTTCTGTGTTTGTATGAGATAATTTGTCTATGGAAATTTGTATATTCCATACAAAGTATAAAGCTGATAGTTCAGCTCTTGTCATGTGACTCGCGGTACGCTCACGGCATTCATTCAACTGGGGGCGTCTGGAAGGCGTGAGTGCATCTCCATTGGAAATCATGGACTTGCACAAACTATAGAAAAGACAAGATATGCGAACGGCCCCTAAAAGGCCGCCTTCATTTGCAATCTCCAGCAGTTGATCTTCGTGCACAGACATGCTGGATACACCTGATTTGTTGATGAATGGGTTGCGGATCTTTTCCTTGGCAGTTTGTGGGTCCTTGACTGGGCCTTTTCCCCTTAGCAAAGAAACTTTTCACTGTTTCTTACACATTTTGCAGCTTGTGGGTTAAATTGTGTAAGTGAGAGAATACGGTCAAAATAAAAGACTTTTCAAAATAAAAGATTGTACAGACTCAGATAGTAAAAAACTGAAATAATTAATGATTTCTTGTACGGCCTGGTATTAATTGATCCACGTACCGGTACCGATCTGCTGCCCGGTGGTTGAAGACCACTGCTGTACACTATAGCTGTGTCAGAAATCGCATACTTCCTACTATGTAATGTGTGAAAAACAGCATGTTAGACATGTAGTATGTCCAATTTCTTTATGCCCTTCACGTGCTAACTTCCCTCGGTCTCGTTCTCTTGGATGTACATCATTGATTACGTTAACAAGTGTTCAATACTTGGGGAACATCTGAATGGGTTTAATTGGAAATGCCTAAACCAGGGGTGTCAAACTCAGATCCTGGATGGCCGCAGCCCTGTAGAGTTTAGTTCCAGCCCTGATTAAACACACCTATCTATAGGTATCAAACAAGCCTAAAGCACTCAATTAGTTTGATCCGGTGTGTTTGATTATGGTTGGAACTAAACCATGCAGAGCTGTGGCCTTCCAGGAAGTGAGTTTGACGCCTGTGCCCTAAACCCTTGAGCACTCACATTGCATTCGTGGGACACATAGAGGCTGGAGTGGACATACTGTTTGAAGCCAACTCGCTCTCTCAGTCAAAATCAAGGGATTGAGGGTATGTCCATATAAGCTTCCCTCATTCACTTGATGAAGTGGAATGCACTTTAAAAAGAGGAGGGAAATTCATAAGTGCGTGTCTAAAAGTGTAATAAAACACAGCCATAGTATTCGATAAAAAGTAGGCGAGATGTACCTGGATGACCTACAATTTCAGGTGAAATTTTTAAGTGCGCATCCAATGCACGCTATGATATCAAGAGTTCACACTTAGCTGATGATTGATAATAAAGCTTGTTTGGCATGCTGTCCTGGGAGAGAGCCCTGAGCTCATAAGATCCTCGAGCCCAGGGCTCCCTCCCGTTGCAGGGCAAGAGGGGAGCTTGAGCTCAGGTAGATCTTGAGAACTCCCCTGCTGTTGTAGCTAATGACCAAGTAGGCGTTGCTATGAAGACATAACTACTTACAAGTAGCATGCCTATGGTGCCAATTTAAATTAGTTAAGTTGCATGTTTTTGGATGGTGGAAGGAAATTGGGGGAAACCCATGCGAGCACAGGGAGAACGTGTAAACTTCGCACAGAAACGCCAACTGGCTTGGTAAGCACTAGAACCAGTGACGTTCTTGCTGTGTGCTAACCACTGGGCCACTGTGCCACCAATCTAGGAAAGGAGGAGGAGTAGAGGTGGATAGGGGAGTCTTCAAAACGAAGATGACAGTGGTATGGAACTTAGGTTATTTATGGAGACTTAGGAATCGTCTGATTGGTGAATCATGAATTGGCTAATGCGGGATCAGCTGTGATCAATCATAAGCATGTGGCACTGTGCCAATTTACTTTTAACCATTTGCCACTATTGCGAATAATCACATTGCGATATCAATGCTGAAAACATATATTGAGCAGACCTACTTGGAATACTGCATTACTATAGAATAACAAATAACAATACATGATATACCAAATAGCACCTGATATAATGTGATGAAATATGCATATGTTTGTAATTTGCCACACTTGAACAGATGCTTAAATTTGACTTTGGCAAAGATGTAAGAACCCGGTGTGTTGTATAGTATATTATACTGTAATGCAGGAATGTGACAAAAGGCCTCATTAACTTTTATGGACAGCTTAGTCTGAACTTACCTCACAAAGCGCACAATCACAGCAATTTTATCTGATCGCTCAAAGGTCTGTTTTTACTGCTCAGGTCAGGTCATCCTTAAGAAAGGTAAAACGTTTAGCAAAATAAATAAAAGGGCAACAAAAAATTGAGACTTTGACCACTCAATATTTGTGCAACTGAACCACCTATGTTAATAAAGGACAACATTCGTAGCCTTTAAGGTTTACCAGCAGGGTTACTACAAGTAATTTGAGGAATATCATGGCATTGTAAAAGCTCTTTTGCAGACATTGAAAGTCAAAGCCGTTTCTAATATCAATTCAAGGTGTTGGTTAGAACAAAAACTCCTATTAACATGGAGAATATTCCCTCTATCATGTGCCGTTGCTTTTATATAGAACATGATTTAAATCAGCCTTTAGGCTCATCGTCAGACTCGCTCCTGTCGGTCCTTAATCTGGCAAATCCTGCGTTTGATTTGATCCAGGAATGCAATACCAGTGTTTCTGCAGATATCGTAATGTCAAATTTAAGACCTTTTTAAGGCCATTAAGTATTAAATTTAAGACCTATATCACAATATCAAAAACATGCATACATGTAAACAGAAAATACAAAATCACTAAATTAGTGGTAAAATAAATGTATTCAAATTGAACAGTACTAAAGACAGGTTAATGCACCATTGAACTACAGAAAAAACAAACAAACAAACATCTTAAGTCTGATTTATACTTTCGCCTGGCGCTACATCGCACACCTCACGAAACGGACGAGGCTTTTATACTTGACACATTCACCATTGAGATATTCTTTTAAATGACAGGGGGCGGTCTAAAGAAACAGACAGTAAAATCAGACGGATAAACAGAGAAGTAGAAAGTTTCCAGAACTGGTCATATTATTAATATTATTCAAGATAATTGTTTTTTATAATTTTTATAAGTTATTCTAAAGATTTTTATAACCATTCAAGATTTTAAATCTAAATTTGTTTAAATCTAAATGATGCATCACTTGCTTTTGTTCATATCTCTGACAGTTCTACCTATTAAAGTTAAATATTAATGGCAACAGAACTTGGGTTGCTCTACAATTATGTTTTTATTATGGAATGAATAAAAACAAAAACATACAATATATGATCACGCATGGACGGATCATAAAGAAGATGTGTGTACAGTCATACCCGTTTCAGACCAAATCTCTTCAAAGTGTTTCATATTCAACTCAAATCAAACGCAGCGCCGCGCGAACTGTTCACTCGAGTCTCAAAACATTACATGAGCTCTGCCAGCTGAAAGCATGTCGCGCGCATCCAAAGTAAACGTCTGCAAACAACGTGACATCACATTCGTGCACGGAGTTCAATAGCAGAGAGCTGATTGGCTATTGCAAGTCAGCCTCATTTGTAGTTGTAATACCGCAAATTACAATTGGACTAGTGAAATAAAGAACCACAACACCACGAAAACCAAACAACAGCAACAAAAAATAATTTAAATTAGCATTAGATGTAGCGTTACATAGACATCGGAAAATTAATACCTGTGCAAAAATATTTAAACTAGACCTAGAACAGGGAATTTAAGACTTTTTAAGGCCTTAAATTTCGATTTTTTTTTTATTTTTGATTTTTTAAGACCCCGCAGAAACCCTGAATACCTAGTTCAACCACTGGGTGTTAAACTTACATAGTGCGCCTTTAAATTTTTTATTATCCTAATATGTTAGCCTTAGTTAACAGGTACAGTCTAGTGACTGCATTCGACTTCAATGATTACACCATAGGTCTCAAACTGGACTCCTGGAGGGCCGCAGCTCTGCACAGTTTTGCTTTAACCCTAATCAAACACAGCTGATCCAACTAATCGAAGGGGTTCAAGACTACTAGAGACTATTAAGCAGGTGTGAGTTGGAGATGGTTGGAGCTAAACTATGCAGAGCTGCGGCCCTCCAGGAATTGAGTTTGAGACCTTTGGATTACATTGTAAAAAATATTAGCGATATATATATTTTATCTATTTTTCGTATTTTGTAATTCCTGTTTTTATTTGTTCCCTTTTATTCCTGCTTTAAAATTGCATTATGGGACCTTATTCTTTCTAACCTTAACCTTTGACGAACATTTTTAATAGTTTAAAGTGATATATCATCTGGGTTGTTGTTGTAATTTACATTGTTGCCTAACAACTGTCTTTAAACCCCTTATAAAGGGGATTTTTGCATAATAGGTCCCTATTAAGGGTTCTCAGGAAACACACTAATAAAATGTACCACATTGAATTTCTTTTGAATAAATGTATCAGCCTGCCAAATGAACAAAAATCTAAAGTAATTGGAATTAAATGCACAGACCAATCAAGAATACAAATAAATTGTCTTGCCAAAGATTGTGGATTGATTGTCCAGATGTTTAGTCGTTTTGTTCAATATCGAGATACTAAACTCTTTACCTTTTAAACCTTTTAAGGCCAAAATGCCATAAAGAATGTAAAAAAAGGAGCTCCATTTATTGCTTCTCTAATGCCAAGAAGACTTTTATAATCTAAAACCCTACGGTAAACGCAAACATATGGATTGAACTTTATGGACTGTGCAACAATGTCTGCTCTAAACGTTTTATGCGCTGTATAGTGCAGTAACTTAATGTCGTGCCAAACTAATTTCATTATTGATGATGTCTGCTCTCTGCTCCATGTTTTTCTGTTAGCTTGTTTTTGAATGTGAAACAAGAGCAGATCATATCTAGAAAACATCTGTCGTGTAACAGATCATATGCATATGAATGAAAAGTAAACATCACTTGGCTTACATTTCACCGAAAGTGTTTCTTTTAATGTGTAGATATACTAATAATATATATTAATATTATTACTATAATATATATACAGTTGAAATCATAATTATTAGCTTCCCTTTGAATTATTATTATTTTTTTATATTTCCCAAATTATGTTTAACAGAGCAAGGAAATTTTCACAGTATGTCTGATAATATTTTTTCTTCTGAAGATTTTTATTTTTATTTAGATTTTTATTTTTTAAATCTATTTTAAGGTCAAAATTATTAGCCTCTTTAAGCTATTTTTTTCCCCAATAGTCTACAGAACAAACCATCATTATACAATAACTTACCTAAATACCCTAATCTGCTGTAAGATTACTCTAATAAGCTGTATAGAGACAACTAAAAGAGACAACAAAACTTCTCTCACGCTGCTGTTTTCAGTTTTCAGGTAAGTTTAGTCCCTAAAACAAAGCAAATACTACATAAAATGTTCCTCACACTTTTATTATTGGTGATTGATGTATAATCTGTTGAACATTTATGTTATATAAATGGTTAGTCTTTGTAAAAGTCCGTTAGCATCTTAGCACTGGTAACGTTAGCATTGGGGGTAACATTACGTTAACTTGCTTAGCTCTTGTTAAACTTGTTTAATAAAGTTTTGGCTTTTATTTGTTCTTTGTAGAGGAGAGGTTTTGTCAATGTTTTATTAAAAGTACTCTATTTAGCCTATATACAGGGTTTCTGCGGGGTCTTAAAAAGTCTAAAATTAAAAAAATCGAAATTTACGGCTTTAAAAAGTCTTAAATTCGCTGTTCTAGGTCTTAAATATTTGTGCACAGGTCTTAATTTTCCGGGTGTTGTAGTTCTTTATTTCACTAGTCCAATTGTAATTTGCGGTATTACAACTACAAATGAGACCAACATGCAATAGCCAATCAGCTTTTTGCTATTGAATGTGATGTGGCGAATGTCACGTCATCGCTGTGTTTGCGGACGTTCGCTTTGGGTGTGCGGGACATGATTTCCGCTGGCAGAGCTAATGTAATATTTTGAGACTCGAGTGAACAGTTCGCGCCCGCATTTGATTTGAGTTGAATATTAAACACTTTGAAGAGATTTTATCTGAAACAGGTATGACTGTACAGACATCTTTATGATCCGCCCATGCGCGATCATCATAGAGATAACCAGATGACCAATAATTCTTGGCTAGAAATTGCAACAGCCGTGGGAAAGGAGGAACGTTTTTGTAAAAGTTTGGAAAAACCTGAGGGATAAGTTTGTTAAAACAAAAAAGAGAGGCCATGCAAAAGTGGAGACCGGGGTGGTTTTAATATAACAGAATATGTTTTCTACCATTCATAGGTTTTACACTGATGTATACTGTATAGTACAATTTTAAATTTAAAACAATTTACAAGTTACTAACTAGAATTAAGTAAGAAATTATGTCTTTGATACAGTTTAAGTCAGAATTATTAGCTCTCCTTTGAAATGTTCTTTCTTTTTTAAATATTTCCCAAATAAAGGAATTTTTCACAGTATGTCTTATAATATTTTAATATTTTTTTCTTCTGGAGAAAGTCTTATTTGTTTTATTTCGGCTAGAATAAAAGCAGTTTTTTTATATATTTTTAAAACCTTTTTAAGGTCAAAATTATTAGCCCCCTTAAGCAATATATTTTTTTCAATAGTCTACAGAACAAACCATCATTATACAATAACTAACTGTATAATTGCCTAATTACCATAACCTGCCTAGTTAACCTAATTAAGCCTTTAAATGTCACTTTAAGCTGTATAGAAGTGTCTTGAAGAATATCTAGTCTGATATTATTTACTGTCATCATGACAAAGATAAAATAAATCAGTTATTAGAGATGAGTTATTAAAACTATTATGATTAGAAATGTTGAAAAAAACTGTTAAACAGATATTGGTGGGCTATTAATTCAGACTGTAACTGGAAAGGAATATATGAATCTATCAGTTTACAATATATTGATGCCCAATTTCTAGGCTTTATTGGTGATAATGGTCACGAATGTTGGATCATTATTGCGTTTTTAGCTTAAAAGTAGAGGACAGAAACTAGCCAGACAGTAATGTGTGCATTGTTGAGTGGGCTAAAAAATAAAGTCAGTATTTTTAGTAAGTGTACTTATTTTTTTGTTTTTATTCTTGCCATAATTAAAAGTATAATTGTAGAGCAACCCAAGTTCTGTTTCCATTAATATTTAACTTTAATAGGTAGAACTGTCCGAGATATGAACAAAAGCAAGTGATGCATCATTTAGATTTAAACAAATTTAGATTTAAAATCTTGAATGGTTATAAAAATCTTTATAATAACTTAATATCTAATAAAAAATAATAATAAAAAACAATTATCTTGAATGATATTAATGATATGACCAGTTCTGGAAACTCTTGTTTATCCGTCTGACTTCACTGTCTGTTTTTATTTGACCACCCCCTGTCATTTAAAAGAATATCTCAATGGCGAACGCGTCAAGTATAAAAGCCTTGTTCGTTTTGTGAGGTGTGCGATGTGGCGCCAGGCGAAAGTATAAATTAGACTTAAGATGTTTGTTTGTTTGTTTGTTTTTTCTGTAGTTCAATGGTGCATTAACCTTTCTTTAGTACTGTTCAATTTGAATACATTTATTATTCATATCATGTTTTTGATATTGTGATATAGGTCTTAAATTTAATACTTAATGGCCTTAAAAAGTCTTAAATTTGACATTATGGTATCTGCAGAAACCCTGTATATATATATATATATATATAGATATATATATACCTGTATATATATATATATATATATATATATATATAGTGCCAAATGTGTTTCTTATTTCATTAGGGTATGCAGAGCTATTCAGGTAACAAAAATTGTCCCAATTTTCGAGATATATCCAGCTGCAGACTGTATGCTATAAACTCCATTGGATAACCATATATGGTCTTTCCTGCCTAGATCGTGTGTGCTAGACTGTGTGTGCCTGAAACGTGTGTTCTGCGGGTCTGCAGCTGGATATTATTGCAATTTTCCATCGTTGTATATCTGTTGAGATATATTTAAATCCAAAAATAAAAACTATCCAATAAAACATTGGGTTAAAGAAAAGGGTAAGAAAAAAAAGCATACTATACATTAAATGTACTGTAGGAATTGATCTTCAGAACAACCAATCACAGTACACGTTTACCACTAGATGGAGCTGCTACCAAACAAAAGACAAAGCTGATACATGACACGTGCACATTATTTTGGCTTGCTGTTCGCTTTGTTTTATTTTTAATGTGATGTTTTATCCGTGGTGTGGTGAGCATTATAATTTGTCCATGTCATTTATCCATGTGATATAAACTTGACGCAATGTGTTAATGGCTAAACAAAACGTTCAAGAGGGTTGCCAGGTTTTTGCAGCAAAAAATATGCCACTTCCCATATTGCACATCACTGTATGCATTATACACGATTACTTCTTTGAATTTGCACGTTATTAGTAATTATAAACATTCTGTTATTATAAAAAAAGTAAACTTACATTAAGATGTCTCTCATGTCAGGTGAATGGCCGTCCTGTTAAAATGTATTAGAACTTCCGATTCAGTTGCCTATGGGAGAAATGACTAGGAATAATAAACGGCTGAAAACGATCAAACTACTCGCTCTACAAACAAGTGTTTGCATGATTATACAGACAAAATAGAATAATTTAATAAGAAAACATCAGTTTGCAACATCATGGAGCATAACAGGCTGTTTTTAACCTCTAAAAATGAATGGAAGTAAATGAGACCGGTTTCAAATTCAAATGGCTTCGCACGCAGAGATTACACTTCATACATACTCCTTACATATACACACTCTTGTCAGGGTCTGGGATAGAAACCTGGTCTCTGGCGTGATAGTTGAGTCTCATATCCACTGAGCTACTGGAAGACACTCCACATATGCACACATGATACACTCCTGTCAGGGATAGAACACTCTATACATATATGCACATG
>CAIGQZ010031449.1:2287259-2299379 GCA_903798205.1 Danio tinwini | reverse complement strand
TGTCAGGGATAGAACACTCTATACATATATGCACATGATCCACTCTATATACATGTACACAAATTATACACTCTATACATATACACTCCATACATATGCACACACATGACCTATACATATACACAAATTATACATATGCACACACAATACACTCCATACATATGGACACATGATACACTATACATATACACACAAGATACACTCCTGTCAGCGATAGAACACTCTATACATATATGCACCTGATCCACTCTATATACACATGACCTATACATGTACACAAATTATACACTATACATATGTACAAATTATACACAATACATATACACACATGACCTATACATATACACAAATTATACACTCTATACATTTACACACACGACCTATTCATATACACAAATTATACACTCCATAGATATGGACACATATACAATACACTCCTGTCAGGGTCTGGGATAGAACCCTGGTCTCCGGCATGAGAGGTGAGTCACATGGCCACTGAGCTACTAGAAGACACTCTTTACACTCAATACATGATACTCTTTATACACTCCATACATATACACACACCAAATATATGCACACATGATACACTCTATACATACACACACATTATACAATCCATACATGCCACTCTATACATGATACACTTTATACCTATACACACATGACACTATACATATGCTCTGTAGCTCCGCCTCTTTTCCCTTGTTTAGTCACCCCTGGTCGGTGCGATGACGCGCGAACAAAATGGTGATGGTTGGCCACGCCTACTTGTAGCTTCATTTGCGCTCTTCAGAAACCTATGGGTGACGTCAAGGATACTACAGTACGTCCATATCTTTTACAGTCTATGCTTCACTCCATCTCCTCCTTTACCGGGGGAGCTCTCAAGAAGTGTCTGATCTCGGACCCACTTACATGCTAATTGATTCAATTATCTCAGAGCTCAGGGTTCTCTCCCAGGACAGCATGCCAAACCTGCTAACAGCGTAAAGCAAACAAACAGCAAATACTGAGTGTACGCCGTCAAAACTCAATTTGTATGAAACTTTTTATAACCTGCATTGTACATTAGATGTCTCCCCACTTCAAAAATTACAGAAAGGTGTTTATGTCAGTCAAGTTTTAATCATGCCGCAGCAGTACTGGTGGATAAATTAATAATTCAGCGGCACAAAGGCTTTGATCTTTGCCTCGTGTACGGTCCGCAACAGCTGCTCAGTAATCGTCTCTGGAACACTCAGAAGTGCGCATGCTAAAAAGATATCGAAAGCCTTGAATCATAAACCCTGTCTGTAAATCCTCTTGACATTTGAAAATGCTACACCATCAGCAATCATCCTGTGGAATGGGAGAATGCACTCGCCGTCTGCGTTTTGTCCTGACTGAAATATTAATGTTGTTTTGCTGCAAAAAAAAAAAAGGTAGAAAAGTAAATTGCTTTATGAGGCTTATATTAAAAAAGTTGAGACACCCTACGGAATTCTGGTGTTTTTATATAAGGACATTGATCTGATCTTTGACGAGTCTTACATTTGAAAAATAAAACTTTAGACGGACAACGTCATATAGCATTAGCTAATCAAATGCTTTAAAGAGATGATAGTTCACTTAAAAGTGACAATTACCTCAATATTTACTCTCCCTCCAATGCTAACCAAGATCAACATCTTTAGATATTATTATTATTAATTAAGTGTATATGTCTGTTTAAACACGCACCCAAAACCCAGACTTTCACTCTGCTTCAAATCGCATATACAGAATCTGTTTGGGAAACAGCCTCTATTGATCACTATGGAGCGCGTCAGCTGACAGTCACGCACCGCTATATGACTGTTTAGAGGATTGCATATGAAGAGGAGATGGCACCTGTAATAAAAGGAAAGGGAATCCCGCTGTTTTTATATTAATTTCAAAGTGTTTTCATGCCTAAACAAAGCGAAGCACAGAACAGACTCACATTAAAAAGCAAGGGGCGGCCCCTGGTGGTTTGGCGGAATGGGTTGCGTATAGGGAGGCTCTGCTCTTTAATGTTTATTTGCCACCCTTCAGAGAAAGACTGAAAATATGGAAGAAATATGGGAAAATACCTTTACTGGATGATAGCGGGATAGAACTGTAAAATACGGGAGGGTTGACAGGTATGCCCTAAAGGGTTAAACAAATAACGCAGAGCACTACTACGATTACAGAAAAGTTTGCGCTGTTATAATTCCCTGACATTTTAATACGTTTTGGTGTTTTATAACCCACTATTTAAAAAATATATATATGTAGCCATGGCGGGATAAATTTTGGTGTGGCACCCTGCCATGGAAGAATGAATGTAGCGGAAACCATGAGCATCTACTGTGCCTGGATTCGGGTGATTCCACCTCGCCTCCAAAACATGGCCAGCTGCACTAAATGAGCGTTCGCTCGCACCGCTTGTTGCAGGAATGCACACGCTTCTCTTTGCAAGGCGCTGCAGTCGTGTAAATAAGCGATCTTGTTTCTCCTAGAACGATAGCAGATTTTCCTCTGATGACTCCCCTAACTGAACGTTTGCACAGTACTCTTGCACTTCATCCATTATTTTGGGCATCTCACCTTCACATTCTGTGAAGTGCACTCTGCTTTTTTTTGCTGGTCAACTGCTATGAACCGCAACCCACCCGCAATTAATCATAATGTATTTTTTTTTATTACCTGACCCGCGGATTAACCGAAGCGCCCACGGATATAACCGTCATCCGCCCATCACTAGTATGTACACTGGAAGGGAACGAAATCATGAAAGCAACCTCGTTCAAACTATAAATACCATAAGAATGAATAACTTGCGTCCAACACATTATCAACCTCTGAATAATTAAGTATCGGTTCACTCTTGTCTTTAAAAGTAATGCAATTTCATACTTATTCCTGAAGTTAAATCTCCTAAAATGACAGCATCCTCTTTGTTTATTGAGATGCGTATCCTATTGGCCTCTGAGCTGCACATCCCTGTTAAACACTGATGAAAAATCACACATGGTTTTTGATAATTGCCGATTTTTATCATTTGCACTGTATGAAGTGCTTCAGAAATACAAAATGACTTGATTTGACCATTAGGGCTCTTGTAGAGTCCATGTCCCAGTGCTGGGAGCACATGGACGACCAACAGGATATTAGGCAGGCTCTCTTAACATTTTGGCTAATCAACGTCCAGATACTTCATCGGGACACTTTAAGAAGCAAATAGTTGGTTGTAAATTGACAAAAATTGGCAGAAATACTGTGAGGGACACAAAGACCCTGCTGAAATGAATCCACTTACCGTCCATTGATTGGGATGCAGTGAGTCTGATATAATTTCCTGGTCATCTAACAGCAACGAGGCACACATTATCTCAGCGCCAGATCGCAAATACTTCTGTTTTGATATATTGCAACCATTATTGACTGTACAATCTGGGACGTCCTGCCTAGAGCCAGATTGCAGCTCGCAGGCCAAAGTTATTATGAGCTCCTAATGAGTCCCGGCTGAGGCTCAGAAGAGGCTCGAAGACTGGAGTTAAGGCTTGATGAGGACTGATATTGGACGCTTGGACAATTGCCTGTTCCTTGTGCTCTCTGGAGCCGAAGGGCTGTTCCTGCTGCGATGCGAATGACCAGTCATTAAATGGACAAAGTACAGACAAGAAATCGAGGTAAATCGCTGGGTTTGGTCTTTTTGGAGAGAGAAGAACTTGGAGTGTTGTTAGAAAAATAATGTGAAGAATTCGCTATGAAGAGCAGGCCAACATTATACATCGACAGAGAAGGAAAGGGCTAATTAACTGACGGAACTCAACATCATTGCATATTTCCTTTCTGCTCTCTGAGGATGAACTTATTGGTAATTTCATCAGTTCTACAGATTTTCCTTCAGTTTCATTGCTTAAAAATGATTTTATCAATTAAAGTCCCTGACAGAAATGAGTACAGCCTGACAAATTTCTCAGAAAAACACCCATCAAGCTTTTAAATGAATACTTTATACTGGATCCCATACGAAGAGACTAGGCATGCACATAACTTTCTTTGACCAGTTTTCTGAGTACCTGAAGATTGGTCCTTACGCTGTTCATAGCACAGCCATCCTGTCATATTCGTATATAAACTACAACATTTTCAAATATATGTTGTACATATGTACTGTATATATTCTATTTGTTTAGTTTATGATGCGGCTCCAGGCAGCACAGAGGCGATTCAGCATCAGCGCTGGTTTGTCAACTCTTTCAGTTAATAGGCTTCTCTGAAACGGTGTATATTTCACTTTAATTTTATTTAGGCTACATTATTATTATATTTAACAAACCAACACAATCTCACAGCAACTCGTGTTTTGGTGCTGATGCATACTATAGCGGACTTGTTTTAAAGCACTTCACCCCAAAGGTTATTTGTTATTCTTTATTCCTTTAAATAATGTAGCCTAGTTGTCTTTTTAATGATTAATCAAGGAATTATAATGCTATGTTTCATTGTTTATCTTTATTTACAAGTAGTAGAGTATTTACAACTACTGTATAGGCTATTTCTGTCCGTTCGCATCCCATCCCTTTGTGCCACCTGGCGGCAAACACATTCTTTTTTTCACTGCGGCGGCGGTACATTGTGCGGTGGTAATAGTCATATTAAACTCTCACCTACTGTAGATATATGACATACATTTATATCTTTGAAATCTAAACTAAGAATGTAATTTCAAGAGTTCACACTTAGCTGATGATTGATTATAAAGCTTGTTTGGCATGCTGTCCTGGGAGAGATCTGAGCTCATAAGATCCTCGAGTCTGGGGCTCCCTCCCATTTGCAAGGCGAGAGGGGAACTTGAGCTCAGGTAGATCTCGAGAACTCCCCTGCTGTAGTAGCTAATGAACACATAGTGATTGCTCTTAAGAGATAATTACTTACTAGGAGCTTGTCTATAGTGGCGATTTGGATTAGTCAATTAACTTGATTTGCATGTTTTTGGACAGTGGGAGGAATCCTGGGAACCCGGAGGAAACTCACTTGAGCACAGTAAGAATGCGTAAACTCCACACAGAAATGTCGGCTGGCTTGGTAAGGACTAAAACCAGTGACATTCTTGCTGTGAGGCAACAGTGCTAACCACTGGGCCACCTTGTCACCCATCTAGGAAAGGAGGAGGAGTAGGGGTGGAAGGGGGGATTCTTTTAAACAAAGATGACTGTTATATGGAACTTATTTTTAGTGGCTTAGGGATCGTCTGATTGGTGAATCATAAATTGAATAATGCGGGACCAGTTGCAAGCAATCATAAGCACGTGATCCTCTCGAAATTAGTTTATAAATAAACTTCACAAAGTGAGCCTTGTCAAGTATGGTGCTACTCATACTTGTAATTGGTCCTATGCTTTTAACCCAGGGGTGTCCAAACTCGGGCCTGAAGGGCTGGTGCCCTGCTGAGTTTAGCTCCAACTTGCTTCAACTCACCTGCCAGGAAGTTTCTTGTATATCTACTAAGAGCTTGACTAGCTGGTTCAAGTGTGTTTGATTCGGGTTGGAGCTAAACTCTCCAGGACACCGGCTCTGTTGGACCGAGTTTGGACACCCCTGTTTTAACTAGGGTTGGGTACCGAAACTCTGTGCCATTTTAGCACCCGTACATTTGTAACAGGTATGTACCGGACTGAATCAGCATATGAATTTCAGTGCCACTGGTGCTGCGACAAGGTCGTAAGAAGCATCAAGGGGTGCATCAAAGGCACACATAGGTACACGTTGTCACACCATCTCTAAATATTTAATTCTAAACAACTTTGAGGAATACGGACAGGCGATGTCAGGCACTTGTACTTGTTGCTTAGGGAACGGGCGCACCCAGTACAGTGCATTCGGTGAGCAAGAGCGACTCTCTTCAGATCAACACGCAAGATCGCGTTCATCAAATTTGTTTAAACTAAGCGTTCTAAAGCTTATTTTGCAAGCAAGGATTCTGACAGCAGCGTAAATCAGATGCTTTACAAAAGTTACATGTAAGAGGGAAACACGTCAAACTTAATGACACATTTGAGGGCGCATGGAATCAACTTAAAGGCAGAGGAATGTCTCTGACAGCTTGCAACATCCTTTGACACTTTCAATGAGTTGTACATGGACACCAATGCTCTGATTTTAATATGATTAAGACAATACTCTGATTAAGAGTCTAGACTACCATGTAAACAGTGATTTTTGATAACCTTAAAGGACCACAGACACCTGCGTCGCGAAATGCGGAGGCTTTTTCTTTCCATTTAACATGCGGTATCAAATTCCAGTAAAAGAGCACTCTTCCACCAGTCCTTGCTTAATGATCGCATCAAATACCTCAGTTTGTCATGGGGGCATGAATAAAATGTTCCTGATTGAAAGTGAAACTGCATGTAAAGTCATTTATTCATTCATTTTCTCCTGCTTTTCCGGGGCCGGGTCGCGGGGGTAGCAGTCAGAGAACCCTAGACTTCCCTCTTCCCAGACACTTCCTCCAGCTTCTCCGGGGGGATGCCAAGGCGTTCCCAGGCCAGCCAAGAGAATAGTCCCTCCAGCATGTCCTGGGTCTTCCCAGAGGTCTCCTCCTGGTGGGACATGCCTGGAACACCTCCCTAGGTAGGCGTCCAGGAGCCATCCGAAACAGATGCCCGAGCCACCTCAGCTGACTTCTCTCGATGTGGAGGAGCAGTGGTTCTACTCTGAGCTCCTCCCAAGTGTCAGAGCTCCTCACCCTATTGATAAGAGTGCGCCCTGCCACCCTTCGAAGGAAACTCATTTCGGTTGCTTGTATCCGAGATCTTGTCCTTTCAGTAGGTGAGAGTAGGAACGTAGATTGACCGGTAAATCGAAAGCTTTGCCTTTCGGCTCAGCTCCTTCTTTACCACAAGGGTCCAGTAAATCGACCGCATTACTGCTGCCGCTGCACAAATCAGCCTGTCAATCTCACGTTCCATCCTTCCCTCACTCGTGAACAAAACCCCCGGATACTTAAACTCCTCCAAAAAAAAGTAAAGTTGAAAAATTAAAAATGAAACACCTGAAATTACATTAAACTCTGGAGGAAACGTAGATAGCGTGGTGACGCAATGACGTTAATCGATCTATGTACTATAACATGTAAAACAGGATTATGAAAGGAACATTCAAAAAGCAACTCATGTAAACACCTTGATCATATTAGTGTCTTATTCAGACTAAGGCAAATCATTAAATCACTGATAACCATGTACACATAGTCACAAGCCCCGACCCTAGAAAAAAAAGAGTTCAGTATTTTGATGACAGCCTTTATACAGGTTAGTAGTAGGCTAATGTAATTTTATAATGCAAATCCTAAATTCATGCTAACCAACAAATGATCAAAGGAAATATATTGATGTAATTCAAATATATAAAATATGAACTGATGTTTACTTTAAACTTGAATTATATTGTTGTAATAAAAAAGATTTTGTCAAAAAAAATTTCTAGAGAGAATTTTGTGGCTCAAAAGTATCGGTTCAGGCACCGTTACAAACACAAAGTATCAATTTAGCACTGGTCTCGAAATAACCCCAAATGATACCCAACCCTAGTTTTAACCCATCCAAGAGCACACATACACATACTGTAAGTATACATCTGGAGCAGTGGGCAGCTATTGCAATTAGAGGTTATGTGCCTCAAGTAGGTATCACTACAGCCTAGAGACCTCCAGGTTGGACCATTCTCTGTAAACCCTAGAGATGGTTGTGCGTCAAAATCTCAGTAGATCAGCAGTTTCTGAAATACTCTGACCAGCCCGTCTGACACCAACAACCATGCCACGTTCAAAGTCCCTTAAAGGGCACCTATGGTGAAAAATCTACTTTTCAAGCAGTTTGGACAGACATATGTGTAGGTATAGTGTATAGAGCGTCATATTGGGGTGATATAAACAAACTCAGTCCTTTTTTTCAATTTAACAACATAAAAACGGTGGACCAATTGGAGCGGTTTTGAGATCGACCGCAACTTGACGTAGGAGTGCGGTCCCCCCGCCCACCAATATTGATTGACAGGTGTGCATTACCATATCCTCAGTATGTTGTTTCACGTCCGCCATTTTCAGCGTGAGAGTCAAAGCGATGTCACCAAAGAAACACCCTTGCTCTATTTTTAGATGTAAGGCTCATTGGGCTCAACATTCACCACGTTATCGCTCTCCTCGCCGCCAGTGATTGTGAGTTTTTGTGGGTTTGCATACATGTGTACTTTTCATTGTGTCTTCCTTAAACTTCAGCGGTTTGCATTTCTCGCGGTCACAGAAGCTCCCTGTCATCTTAACTAGGTGCAGCTGGAAAGTGTGAGCGCGTTACCTCACGTGCGCGTCCCTCCATTGGAAATAACGAACTAACGATGCGCAGCGCCATGCATTTCACGTTGTTGCGGATAAAAGTGAGGACCGGGAGGGTGTCGCGGATGAAAGTGAGGACCGGGGGGTTCGCTCACTATTCTGCCGCCTAGGTCGCCTCTATGGACGTGCTGGCCCTGCTCAGGACACTGTTCATATTTCTGTCGCGCCACAGAGCGTTATCTGAATAGTTTCATTTTAAATAACATGCGAATGTGCGCGTCTAGTGTGCTGTATTGTGGCTCTGAGCGGCGCATCCAGTGTCCAGTGACGCCCTTTAGTTGTAGCCTCAAGCAGGTCGTACACCAGAAGCGCCGCTCGGCGACAAGCAGCGTCGCGCCACGCAGCAGCATGCGTTTCTGAATTCTAAACATAAGTTTCTATCAGGGGACACACACCAGCGCCGCAAGTGTGTGATACTTTCAACTGTCATGTAAGCGCCGTGTCGCAGTGCATCTGGTGTGTGATGCCCTTCAAAGTTAATTCAGTGTGCTTGGTTATTAGTCTCGGTGTAGGCTACAAGCTTGGAGCTTTAAACTAGCACACAGTTGGCTGTAAAACTATACAAAGACACAAATGATTTTGTACTCTCTGCTTGGTCTGTGTCCGAGTTGTACATGTACAGCTGAATGCTGGTCCTCTCACTCATGTTGCTTCTCTCTGTCTGCTTGTCTGTTGCCATACAAAAAGCGGGGGAGCTCTTGGCTCCGCCCCCTTGTTAAGTTGGGCGGGAAGTCGAAACTAATTTTCAAGTGAAGCAACACGCCCCTAACTGTGCACACGCCCCCAAAATGGCACTTTAACACATCATAATAAAAAAATCTGAATTGTGTTTTGAACTGAACCTAAACTGGCACACTCAGAAGAACCATAATATTAATATTACATCTTAAAAAGGGGGTCAAATAGGTACCCTTTAAATCCCCTTTCTTCCCCATTCTGATTCTCGCTTTAAACTACAGCAGATCGTCTTGACCATATCTACATGCCTAAATGTACTGAGCTGCTTCCATGTGATTGGCTGATTAGACATTTGTGTTAACGAGCAGTTGGACAGGTATACCTAAAAAACAAATCGTGTTTATTTGAGCACCCTGACTCATTTCTAACACCTGCGCCAGAGTTGTGTGTTGGAAAAACACAGATAGAGCAACAGCAGGACATGCGCTTCACTGCCAGGATATTTATTACATCATCAGGGTAAGCAGTGGGGAAATTTTTGTGTCATTGTGCTTCAGTCAGTTCGGAGTTCAAGAAGTCTGGGACATCTGGTCTGTGTGTGTGTGTTTGTGAGAGAGAGAGAGAGAGAGTGGAGGAGAGAGAGAGTGTTTGATATACCAGTCTGTGTTTGTGTGTGTGTGAGAGAGAATGAGTGAGTGTGTGTGATTTTATGAGTCTGTATTTGTGTGTGTGTGTGTCATCTAAGAGTGTGTGAATGAGTGAGTGAGGTTGTGTGTGTGAGGCTGTATAATCTGTGTGTGTGATCTGTAAACATTAGTGTGAGAGAGTGAGTTTGTGTATTGTATAGGATCTATGAGTTTGTGAGCATGTGTGTGTGTGTGATCTATGAGTGAGTGAGGGTGTGTGTGTGATCTGAGATTCTCTGTGAGCATTAGTGTGTGTGTATGATCTGTGTGAGAGAGTGAGTGTGTGTTTGTATTTGTGTGTGTGTGTGTGATGTATGAGTCTGTGTATATTAGTTTGTATGTTAGTGAATGAGTGAGTGAGGGTGTGTGTGAGATGTATGAGTCTGTGTGTGTATTTTGTGTGTGCATATATAAGTGTGTGTGTCTGTGATCTATGAGTGTGTGTGATTTGTTTGTGTGTGTGTGTGAAAATATGTGTGTACGTGTGTGTTTGTCCGTGTATGTGTGTTTTTGTCTGTATGTACATGTACATGTGTCTGTGTTTGTATGTGTGTGTGTGTGTGTGAGTACGTGTGCCTTTCTCTGTGTATGTATGTGTTTGTGTGAGTGAATGAAAAAGTGTGTGTATGTCTGTGAGTGTATGTCTCGCTCTGTGTGTGTGTGTGTGTGTTCTCCCAGAGCGTCTGCACTCGCTGACAGACTGATGGACGTCTATTGTTCTGCTGCTCAATTGAAGGAAGAATCACAATCCTCCTGTTTATTTTTTCTCTCACTCTACATCCGTTCCTCTCTTCACGCCTCGCTGTTCTTCCTTCAGTTTATTGCAGCCCGCAGATGACCGTCTCTCACACACGCAAACCTGCAGAGATGCCGCTTTATTCCACTCTGCGTTCAGCTGACAACACAAAAACACTGGCTGAGAAATACTTCACTAATCTGACTTGATTACTGTACTTGAGTGTTTTATTGCAGGATTTGTTGTACTTAAGTCGACACAGTGGCTCAGTGGTTAGCACTGTCGCCTCACAGCAAGAAGGTAGCTGGTTCAAGTCAGCTGAGCCAGCTGGCATTTCAGTGTGGAGTTTGCATGTTCTCCCCGTGTTGGTGAGGGTTTCTTCCGGGTGCTCCGGTTTCCCCCACAGTCCAAACACATGCGCTATATTGAATGAGCTAAATTGGCCGAGGTCAGGGCCGGATGCACTGTTTTAAAAACATTTTAAACTTGTAAAACTCACTCTTGATCACATTTGATGATAATTGAGGATTACAGCGAGCTGAACAGATCATTTAATCCCGGTTGCTTTGCGCACGTCCTGTCTTGTTGATATGATTATACGCGTTACTACGGAGAGTTAATATGTGGCTATCGATCAATTCAGTGGGCGGGGAAATCGCACTCTTATGTCACATTGCGGTCGACCTCAAAATGGGAGGGATTTGGATCCTATTTTAACGTCAGGAAATTTAGAAAAGAGACTTAGTGTTTCTATCACCCCAATATGACTGTGCACACACTGTACCTGCACACAGTTTTGTCCAAACAGCTTACAAAAGAGGATTTTCATCATAAGTGCGCTTTAAAAGAACAAGCAACAACCATTTTTTACTGAAAACATTTATTAAACTAGCTCTTTGAGCTTTGAAATTAATTAATTAATCAAATAATTAATTCTTAAATTAAATGATAACAAAGTGGGATTCCTCCCACTGTCCAAAAACATGCAAATCAAGTTAATTGACTAATCCAAATCGCCACTATAGACATGCTCCTAGTAAGTAGTTATCTCTTAAGAGCAATCACTATTTGTTCATTAGCTGCTACTACAGCAGAGGAGTTCTCGAGATCTACCTGAGCTCAAACTCCCCTCTCGCCTTGCAAATGGGAGGGAGCCCCAGACTCGAGGATCTTATGAGCTCAGAGCTCTCTCCCAGGACAGCATGCCAAACAAGCTTTATAATCAATCATCAGCTAAGTGTGAACTTTTGAAATTACATTCTTAGTTTAGATTTCAAAGATATAAATGTATGTCATATATCTACAGTAGGTGAGAGTTTAATACGACCATTACCGCCGCACAATGTACCGCCGCTGCACTGAAAAAAAAAACGTGTTTTTAAGGTATGACTGCAGTTTGTGCTGCCAGGTGGCACAAAGGGATGGGATGCGAACGGACAGAAATAGCCTATACAGTAGTTGTAAATACTCTACTACTTGTAAATAAAGATAAACTATGAAACATAGCATTCCTTGATTAATCATTAAAAAAGACAACTAGGCTACATTATTTAAAGGAATAAAGAATAACAAATAACCTTTGGGGTAAAGTGCTTTAAAACAAGTCCGCTATAGTATGCATCAGCACCAAAACA
>CAIGQZ010031449.1:2265800-2277259 GCA_903798205.1 Danio tinwini | reverse complement strand
AACATGTCCGGGCCCGGTCCTCTCTCTCTGTCCTCTGCCATCGTTCCTCCTCTTATGGTCCAGAGCTCCTTCCGTGGGATTGAAGGCAGGTGCGCGCCACAGGTGTATCTTATCTGTGGCGGGCCTCGTTTCGCTCCCACGGCTCTCGGCCACGCCCCCTCGCCACAATGTCCTTTTAGAACAGTCAGTGCTGTTTCACATGCAAATCTTAGTAACAGAGTTGACATATTAAGATTATCCTGCATTAAAAACAAAAAATATCATAATTAAAGGACTAAAAGTAAACTTGTCCTAGAAGAAATCATAGTTTGTAACATAAAAATTATGAAAAACTAATTATGGCATAGTCATTTAATATGACGAGATACAGTATATGATTGTAAGGGAGAGAAAATGGCTTTTGTTACTAATATTGTGATATTACGGCACAACAAGGTCTATCTTCTAAATATCCATGTTAAAAATTAAGCTCTACAGTTTAATAAAGTGACTTTTATTGACATTTTAGAAATAATATATAGAGAAATAACTGTGTAAAATAGCAGAAAATATGCTGGCTTAAGGATTTTGTAGCGTAATTTACAACACCCCCCCAGACAATATCTCACTTTAAACTATTAAAAATTTTCACAAAAGTCCCTTTATCCAACTTTTCAAGGTTATAAGTTGTTGGACCAAAGATCAAGCTCCCATAATTTAATTTAAAAGCATAAATAAACGGGGGAAATATATATATATATATATGTATATATATATATATATATATATATATATATATATATATATATATATATATATAAAGCAGCATATTAGTTCGTCCAAATATCAGTTGTAAGACATAAGGTATTTGTACTTACAGTCAGGAAGCCATATGTGTACTCATGCATGTAATAAGCTAACAGCCGTGAGTAATTTGTTTAATTTTGCGCTGCAATTAAGGGGCCACACAACACAGCCGGTGCCAAAGATCAGTTTGCCTTGTTTACCGCGGTGTTGCTCTCCAAATACAAACATCTGCACTTAAATCCGTCAAAACTTTCATCTAATCACAGATAATTGCAATCACATGAAAGCATACTGTATTGCTACATGCTACAAATCACTTCATGTCAACAGTTGCATGATATTGCATTCTTTCATTGATTAACCATTTTTACTGTCCTTGTATTTATTCATTTATTTTCCTTCGGCTTAGTCCTGTATTTATCAAAGGTTGCCACAGCGGAATGAACCGCCAACTATTCTGACATATGTTTTACGCAGCGGATGCCTTTCCGGCCGCAACCCAGTACTGGTAAACACCAATTCACTCTCATATTCAGACACATACTTATACATTACGGCCAATTTAGTTTATTCAGTTCACCTATAGCGCATGTCGTTGGACTGTGGGGGAAACCGGAACACATGGAGGAAACCCATACCAACATGGGGAGAACATGCAAACTCAAGATATACTTATTAGTATTCAGACTCCTGAGGTTATTTACTTCGCAAAACAAGGGCATAAAATACAGACCAGCTTAATAAGTGAGGTAAAATGTAAATTTGATCATAAATAAAAGCTTATTAGTGTATTTAAATTAGGAGGGACCCCGCCTTCCTTCATAAATCACATTCATTTGTGAGCACCTATTTGACAGCGTGTTCATCATAAAGCATTGCATATTAAAAATGTTAATGCTATTAATGCATTAAAAATGAAGATGCATTTAAATTTTTTTAATCAGTTGAATTTGCATTTGACCCCAAATGTGAAGAAAATAACTTATACATTTGCATAAAGTCATGCAATAATTTGCATGATAAACTAGAATCAACTTATTTAAACAAATAAATGAAAGACAAGTCAAAGAAATGCCCATAGTAGTAAAGATGAAGGAATTCCTGCTTGTTTTAGGGCCACACAACTCAAGAAAACCCAGTCATGTCTAAGTAAAATGACCAAACAAAGCTAAAATCAGACTGTTTTATTCCCAAAAGACACATTCGAGGCTCTAGGCAAAGAGGCCCCAGTCAGAGGTCATGGACGTGGAATTACTTAGCACAACTGCTTTGCTAGCATTTGTTTACTTGACTTACAGGTTGAGGTTTTAGTGCCTATCAATTCTTTTTGGCACGTTGAGGGCTCTACAAATCTGAAGAACTGAAGCTGCTTTCGTAACCCTACAATTCACTGTTTAATGAACCCATATTGCTTTAACTCTAGCTATGTTTCCATCCACCTATTTTTATGCGCATTTTGGATTTGCACATAAAAAGTGGTCACTGGAAACACCCAGATGCGCACACATTTTGAAAATGTGCATACAAAATGTATGTGCATAACTGAGTAGGATAAACTTTTTATTTGATAAGAAAAAATGGTCATAAACTATGATGGAAACACTTTTACCGCACAAATTCCAGTATGCCAATAAAAAAAAGTCATGTGATTTTGTTATAAGAGATCATGTGATGATAAAAATGTGTGTGAATGGACAAAACAAGTGGCTGACCACATTGTAAAACGGGAAGTTTATTTATAATTTCGAGAGGATCACGTGCTTATGATTGCTTGCGGCTGGACCCGCATTATCCAATTTACAATGCTTGGTGATTGTCAAACGATTTCTAAGCTAATATAAATACCCTGGGTTACGTTTCACAGCTATCTTCGTTTTGAAGAATCCCCCTTTCCACCCCTACTCCTCTTCCTTCATAGATAGGTGGCACGGTGGCTCAGTTGCCTCACAGCAAGAACATCTCTGGTTTCAGGCTTTACCAAAGCAGCCGATGTTTCTGTGCGGAGTTTACACGTTCTCCCTGTGCTCACGTGGGTTTCCCCCGGGTCCCCCGTTTTTCTCCCACTGACCAAAAACATGCAACCTAAGTTTATTGACTAATCCAAATCAACACCAAAGACTTGCACCTACCAAATACTTATCTTTTTAAAGAGCAATCACTATCTGCTCTCAGCTACCATGACAGGGGAGTTCTCGAGATCTACCTGAGCTCCCCTCTCGCCCTGCAACGGGAGGGAGCCCCGGGCTCGAGGAACTTATGAGCTCAGGGCTCTCTCCCTCCCTCTACAGCATGCCAAAATAACTTTATAATCAATCATCAGCTAAGTGTGAACTCTAAAACACTGTAATCATTTCAGTATTAGTGTTATTATATTAATAATGACCTTCAGAATCAAGAGCGTCTGTGCTCTGCGTCTCACGCCTTCAAATGCCACTATGCTTTCATTGCGTGTCGCCAGTGACGCATTTAGACATGGGCAATGTGGGCAATCTTTACTTTTGTCCGTGACAACACAACAAATCACCCACCCCCCCACGCTTCACTTTCATCCGCGTAAGGGCGGCATGACCACAGTTTGCTTAGAGCGCCAGTTAAGCTTGAGCCGCTACTGCGTGTCGCCTTTGTCTTCTGAGGCGCAATTGTTTTTTTCACCCTAAAATTGAAGAAAATAATCTATACATTTGCATAAAGTCATGCAACAATTTGCATGATAAACTAGAACCAACTTATTTAAACAAATAAATGAAAGACAAGTCAAATAAATGCCTATAGTAGTAAAGATCAAGGAATTCCAGCTTGTTTTAGGGCCACACAACTCAAGAATACCCAGTCATGTTTAAGTAAAATGACCAAACAAAGCTAAAAATCAGACTGTTTTATTCCCAAAAGAGTATATTAAACAAAGAAAAGATTCACGCAGTCCCTCCTACCACAGCAAATTTAGTTTTTACTTTTGATATTTGGCACCCTCTAATTAGAAAGTGGTGCTTTATTTGCACTTCTTTTATGCGATTATTCCAGTTTTACGCATGCATTTAATTTGCATCTTTGGATTGAAACAGCTACTGTTGATCTCTAAAGTTGTTCATAAAACCAACACAACACATATATATTTATATTGTTTATAATAGTGCAAAATTCTTTTAAATGTTGTTTAAATGTTTCTTCGATCAGGATTTTTTTTTTATTTGTTAGTACATCTTTGTTGGAAATGACCAAAATCTTGGTCAGGATTGACACTTTAAGATCATCCATTTGGAAAAACAAAACAAAAATAATACATTGATAAAACTAGTGAGTCAACAAGTACTTGCAGTGATCCCCTCCTTCAATATTCAAGAATATCATCTGATCTGCATTTTTTGAAAATTGCTTTCCAATGTGAGCTAATTTGTGCATACTTTTACATTACCCAAAAGGTATTGTTTATAATACTGTTTGTATCATGGCCAAAATTCAAGGATATTCGTAAATTTTCAATATCAACTTCAAGAAAGATCTTCAAATTTTGTGCTCAAATCCTGTACAAAGTTTTTACATCATTAAAATGTTCTTCACACTAGGAATTAAAATGGTTTCTTTAGAACCTATTTTACAATACTGCTGGTTACAGTGGCTGAGCTTAACAAACTGCAAATTAAGAATGCAGATGCAATAAATTAAGTAAATAAACAAATAAAAAAAATGGCGCTGCATTTTTTCACAATGCAAACAAATGGCACAGAACACAATTCAATACATCTTTATTTATATAGCACTTTTACAATGTAGATAATAGATTTACTATGCCAAAGCAGCTTAACATAGTTGAAGTTCAGTTTAGCGTGGTTTAATTTTTGCTGCTAAAAGTCCAAACACTGAAGAAAATCCATTTTTGCGCAGCTCTACAAGTCCCAAACCAAGTAAGCCAGTGGCGATGGTGGCAAGGAACAAAACTTCACCAATTCACAGAAGTAAAAGAAAAAAAACCTTAAGAGAAACCTGGCTCATTTGAGCACGACCATTTCTCCTCTGGCCAAACTTCCTGTGCAGAGCTGCAATCTAAGTGCCGGAGTCTGGAGAACCCTGGTCGTCCATCGTGGAGAAGCTGCAGGTGTGAGTAGGTCACCGGCTGGCCTACGGGATCAATGCGGAGACTCATCTGACACTGGGAACTTTCAGAAATCAGTCTCATGCTCTGCACTCCATGACCACCCCAGCATCTGCCAAGGATACGGCTTGGTCCAGGATTATAGATACCTCTACCCTGGCTATTTAGGTTATGGTTATTGAGGCTAATAATATACAAAAGACAAGGGAATCAGGTAGTCAGGTTGTTAAAGTAATCAAAATAACTCATATTTCAAAGATCACCTACAACTAGTCATGGCACAATAAACAAATCCCAGCCAGGTCCGTCATGTTTTTGGGTCCCCTTAAAACATTTCCGTTGTGTTATTTGCATGTGTTATGAGAAAATGAGGTGGGGTTTGGGTGGTGAGGGGGTGACTACACGATTCCCTTGTCTTTTGTATATAAGCCTCAATAACCACAGCCGAAATAAAGGAATCCATAATCCTGGACTAGGCCGTATCCTGAGCAGATTCTGTGGCGGTCAAGGAGGAGTGGAGAGCAAGAGACTGATTCTGACCCCAGTGACAGACGAGTTTCCGCATTGGCTCACTGCAAAAAAAAAAAAACCTTTACACACCCCTAAAGTCTGTGTTTTATGATAATTCCAAGCAGGGGCGCCACTGGCCGATACAGGCCCTATGACAAGTGAAGACCCAAAGGTGGACTGGTTGGCTGCCGAAGAAAGTAGGTGAGCAAAGTAAGTAGTAACTCTGGAGGCCCCAAGTGTATGGGCTCTTAGAATCGTCCTAACCTCCTGCACATCCGCCCCAACCGCTTCCTGCTCAGTGAATCAAGGGTACAACATTTGCTCTTACACCTGCAAGTAAAATGCGTTTAAGTCAGTCTGATCCCAAGTGGATAACGGTCAACAGAGGTATAAACCCGGTTATACGAGCTTGTTCACTTTCGACCACATTCAGAGGTAGCCAAAAATGTATTTGACTACTTTCATTGAGTAAATGTTCATGTTTAAATGCATTTAAGCAGCCAGAAAAGACCACCTACTACCATTGGTATAATATAAATCCATGGGCCCCCCACAAACCACAAATACATACATTTCCCTTGCCGGAGATCATATTCTTGGGCAATACAGGTAGATTTTTATGCCCTGCATGCCTGTCTGTTATTCAACTGACTCAACTTGTTATCGTTATGGATGTGTTTTGAGAAGGTGCACTAAAACAAGGTATTCTTTGTACCGAAACATTGTACAGTAGTTTTCATCCTTTTCTTTAATATGCCACACACACATAAGCTACAAAACATGGATTCATTCATTCAATACTTGTATACAGTGGCTGAAAGAGTACTGAAAAATCATACTCAAGTAAAAGTACCATTACTTGCCCAAAATGTAGTGCAAGTAGAGTAAAAGTACCTGTTGTATATATTACTCAAAGTATGAGTAAAAAGTAGCCCTTTCAGAAGTACTCAAGTGTAGTGAGTGTTACACTGACAGGTTGATGCTTTTACATGCAAATTGTGCAAGGATGTGTAAACGTAACATTCTGTAGTGCATTTAGGGCTTACTCACACTATGCTATCCGAACCGTGCCCAGGCCCCTTTCCCGGATCGTTTGAAAAGTGTGAGTGCTCTGAATCGGGCTCAGGCACAGTTCACTTGGGCGGCCCTGGCCCGGTTGAAGAGGTGGGCTTGAGCACGGTTTATTTGGGCTCAGGCGCAGTATGCTTACAGTGTAAGTGCAAGCGTGCCTAAGCCCAAAACTAAAAGCGAGACGTGATTTTTAAGGGACTGTTCGATATGGATTACTTAATCATTCGTACTGTTCAATGAACGAAAACTGTCGTAGATTATTAAAGACTCAAACCCCTCACTGCACGTCAGCAAACCTCCTAATTCCTGCAGCACGAGGACTTTGATTGTTTATAAGCGTCAAAAGTGGCTGATCTGTTCAGTGAAATATTAGACTGCGTGTCACCGCATAATAAACAACTTAAACGATATAACTAAAGAAATCTCCACTGTGCTGAGCGAGAGCGCTTACTGAACAGCGCATCATCGATGACGTAAGCGCGCCCAGGACCGAATGTAATTAGAGTGCGGGCCGTCGGGGAAGACGGGAGGGGGGACAAGCGTGCTTTGGCCCGGTTCAAGGCAACTGTACATAGTGTGAGTACGGCCTTAGTTGTTGTTTAAGGCTATTTGGCGATTTCACTCATCATACAGTCAACATCTTTCATTTTCTCATGACATGTAGTCTATAAACAGTCTCTCTGCCATTGTAGGTAAAGATTTTAGACATCTTTTCAGACAATCTTGATGCTTCCAAACGGTTTGCTGGATTTATAAAGCGCCCATGTCTTGAGGTCGTCCAGTATGATGCGATTTACTTTCTAAGTGCGATTTGATTGGACAGAAATCACATGACTGATTTTTCTACTTGGCCAATCCCTTTAGACAAGACAAAAATAAAGTACTGACTGCAGGTTGGAGTAAAAGTACTGATTCAGCAATAGGTTTAGTAAAAATGTTCTCAAGGGAAAGTAAGAGTACACAACTTCTAAGTACATTACTATTCCTGAAAAAGTACTCAGTGACGGTAATTTGAGGATTTGTAATTTGTTACTTTACACCACTGCTTGTGTGCCATGCTTTTCAAGAGTGTGATGAACTTTAAGGGAAGGATCTCTATGAAAGAGAGACCGAGTTGGGACATCATTACTTCCCAGGTGATCAGACAACAACAAAAAAAAAAAAGCATGATAATACCTAGTGGAGACAGTAATACATCTCAGCTGACCACTTACCAGGTGACAACAAGTGAAAGCAGCCTGTTTTTCGAAATACTCAGAGGTGCACAAAGTACTATTCAATCTCAGTCTGTGGATGTGACACTTTGACATTATATGAATAAACACCGCTCCTCAGCTGCTTCTCAAGTGCTTGGTTGGGGATTCTGAGCCTCATGTTCAGGTTTCTGCTCTTGGTCCCCTCAGTAGTAATCACGTTCTGGGAGCCCCCATTGGTAGAAATCACTTTCAGGTTTCCCCCAGTCTTCACTCTAGGGACCTCAAAGTATTTGGGCACCACACTTTACAAAATGCTGGGTTCCACAAAATCAATTTCTGTTGGAAGAACATGAAGGAATTAAGTGGCTTATTATTATTATTTTTTTTTTTAAACAAATTTAAGTGAATTGAACTTAAAACAATTAAGTTAATGTAAATGTGTTGTTTCAGCTTATATTAAACAAGTAGTTTGAACAAACATCAAATGTCATTTCTTGAGTGCATCTACTGAGTTTCCTTCATGTTAGGTAATGTCCCTGCTACTTGTTTAAGTTTTTAACAGCTGATATTGCACACAGTGAATGCACCACTTTTGGTTTTCCAATTTCTTTTTCTTTACGTGTTTATCAACTGCCATGGCTAATGCTGCATTCACGCCAGATGCGGATGAATCGTCAAGCGCAAGCGATTTACACAGGGCCGCTGCTGGCCAAAAGGGTGCCCTATGCGAAATTTTACTGTGGTGCCCCCCCAGAGGAACAAAAACACACAAACAAATGTATTTAAACATGTATTTATTTATTTATATACATAAATATGCATTTAAACACTCAAAATTATACACATTAATAGTTTACATTAAAATAAACACTGACATGTGTTCTGCTGAAGCATTCCCAATTGACTGAACTCGTACGAACTAGCCACTAAACTGACAAAATGTAAAATTTCCTCATGAGATTAGGCTGGTGCAGCTGCTGGTGCCTCTGGAGCAGTGCTGGATAAGGACACATCATCTTTTGTGGCAAATTTCAGCATTGAACCTGCATGTACAATACAGAAGAAATCAGTCATTTAAAGAAAAAACTCATGACATACCATTAAGACAACGGGCTAGTCCAGCATAGTTCATAATGTGTCTAAACTACAACCTAAATGTGGATTTAACTTGCTCTATAATCTATGGTGACAAATCCTGACCCTTGCTGTCAGTATAAATCATAGACATTTGTGGTTTTTAGGAATTAAAAAGTGTATTAAAATGAGTTCATGGCCTGTGGCTTACAATAATTTGACTCATTTTATATTAATGATCTTTCAGAAATCACAGAATGAGTCACTTTTGTTATTTCAAATTGTAATGTACACAAAACTGGCCTAAAAACACACCAATCCACCGATGTAAAGACTAAAGAGACTTTATTGTCATTGCAGTGATGCAAGCAATAACAACAGCAGCAATAAGAAATGTGTAGAAATAGACAAAACAGTAAACAATGATAACTGCACAGAATTATATAATATCTAATTATATAATAAAATATAATAACTATATAATAATAAATAATACATACAGTGAAATCCTTGTGCAGTGCATGTGTATGTAACGTTAGCTGGTGTGCAAACAGAATTGTAAACTATTGCACAAGTTAATACAAATAATTGAGTTTATTTATCAGCAACATGGGGAAGAGGGGCAAAGCCAATAGTCATAGAACATGTGCTGCCATAGTTTAAACACAATGCAGAGCCGCAAAGCAAGACACTGAACATAAACAACAACAAATAAGGCCGATTTGGTGCAGTTGTGGAGAAGTTTAAACGTTAGCCTCACTAATTTACTTGACTAACCAAAATTATGTTTGCTATTCATGGACATAAATTACCTGAAAGTGGTGCACACGATCATCTTGTCCTTTTTTCCTCTTCTCGGCTCCAGCCTGCTGTTGTCTTTTTCCGGGCAAAGAGCTGTAACTTATCAATTATAATTATATGCTGCTAGCAGCCGCAAAGATAAGTGGACCGCACCACGTGCATACGTCTATGCGCGTACACAGAAACAAATTACGTCACATGTTTGTTTTTGTGGCCGTCATAAAATAAATGTTTTAAAATGTATTTAACAACGTATTATTAATATATTTTTTATTTACACTCAGTTTATGTTAATATTATTAAATAAATGTTAATAAATATGTTTTTTTGTGCAACCGAGATAGTGCCCCCCTCTGGAGTTGAGGCCCTACGCAACCTGCGTACTCTGCATATAGGGAGTGGCGGTACTGGATTTACATGTTAAGTCAATGCAAAGACATGAATAGACATCCTGTAGCGCAATGCGCGCGAATGAGGTGGCACGACTGACGCGATTCACGCAAATGAATCGATGCGAGTTGAGCATTTTTTCGCATTTGACGCACTTAACGTGAAACGCTGAAGATGGAAAATCTAAACTTTAGTGGACATTCGTGCCGCGTTAACCAATTATGAGCTTTGTCTTGTAGGCGCGTGATTATGTTGTTGGTGAATAGCGCCTGTTGTTGGTGTACCGGGGGAACCTGCAGACACCGGACAATAGTCAATCAAACTGTGCTCGGCTCAGTCGGAAGAACCACTGAAAGCTTTCATCATCCAGATATAGTTTCTGTAGGAGTTTATGAACTCACAGAGCTGGCATGGATCTAGTGGACTCGGCTTCAAATGTATCAACACTGTTTTTCAGCATTCATAATAGCACATAAACACAGCTATTCTCTCAATAAAATCCATGTTAGCCATTTAGCAACAAAGCTGCTATCTATCACGTTTATTGTGAAGTAAATTTGATGCGCAGATGAAGCGAGTAAACTAAAAATGTTTACAGGTCTATTTACATGCGAATAGCTCGATTTATCCGTGCGTGCCACGTCTCCTAGAGTTAAACGGTTGTGTTTTACTATTTTTTTTTTAACCATTCAGCATAATAACCGATGTGTAACTCTTGGTTTTTTGATGCCGCTGAAGCTTCAGTGTAGGAGATAATGTTGATTGTTGTTCTGTTGTTTTCTCACAGGCTTATTGTATAAGACTGAAGGGATTTAGTCAGCAAAAACAACCTGCTAGATCTACATTATCATATTTTTAACATGCCTACTTGCCACAAAACTAAACAATTAAGACACAAAACACTGGTCTGAGCTGTAATATTTACCTCTATAATAAACATAAAGCTAAAACAAAAACGCTAACCTACTTATTCAGTCACAAGATGGTGCCAAATCATAAAGATCATCAGTGTGAATGATAAGCATCTAAATATGGATATGAATGCATTTGCTTAACAGTCAAGGTGATTCGAAGTACTCAAATGAGTACTTGGAGACACGCATACTTTTCTCGCCAAATTCATTAAGGTGTGTGGATTTTTATCAGTTTCAGCCATTTGCTGTCTTCCTGAGTCTCCAGGTAGTTGTTTGTAGGGCTCTCCTCGGACAGTGGAGCTCCATTACACGTCTACAATTCACTGTTTAATGAATGTATATTGCTTTGTTAACATTGATGATCTCTAAAGTTAAACAACTAATTAAAGTATATAGTTTACATTAGAGCAAGATCTTTATGTTTTTAAATGTTCTTCATAACCACTCGGGGATTTTCTTTATTTGTTGTTCTATCTTTGTTGGAAATTGCCAAATTCTTGGTCAGGATTGACACTTTAAGATCGTACTTTTTTGGAAAAAAACTATGTAAACAATTATAAATTGATCAAATTAGTGAAAACCAACAAGTACTTGCAGAGATCACCCCAATATTCAAGGATATCAATT
>CAIGQZ010031449.1:2237160-2263788 GCA_903798205.1 Danio tinwini | reverse complement strand
TGAAACTAATTGCAATTATTTTTGTCAAAATCACCATGAAACCATCGCTTTACCAATACTATTTCTTAGGGGCAATAAAGGCCGATATGTCTAGGAACTAACTCACATTCTGGCTTAATTATCCAGAAATTTGCTGCCATGCCATGACTGTATGCTTTGAAAGGAAAATGATCTAAACTCTGGTCATTTTTGAGTGAGATGCTAATGGTCTAATTCGATTCTATGATCTATGCTAAGCTAAGCTAAAAGTGTCCCTACCAGACCCAAAAATCAACTGAATGGATTAAAAAATTGTAAAGCTCAACTGTTTAAGCAAGTCGTAAAATGAGCATATGGTCACAAAGAGAAAATAAAAACCTTAGAGTCTGGATAAACGTCAATCTAGGCCATGATATTGATCACGTATTCAAACTAACTGCAATTATTTTTATCAAAATCATCTTAAAGTCACCTTGAAACTATCACTTCACCAATACTATATCTTAGGGTCAATAAAGGCCGATATGTCTAGGAACCAACTCACATTCTGGCTTAATTATCCAGAAATTTGCCACCGTACCATGATTTCAGCTTTGAAAGGAAAATGATCTAAACTCTTTGGTTATTTTTGAGTGAGATGCTAATGGTCTAATCGGACTCAATGATCTATGCTAAGCTAAGCTAAAAGTGTCCGTACCGACCCGGAAATCAGCTGAATAGATTAAAATTGTAAAACTCAACTTGTTAGCTCTAAACAAGTTGTCATTATCTCTAGGCAGTGATATTGATCAAGTGTTGAAACTGTAATTGCAATTTTTTTGGTCAAAATCACCTTGAAACCATCGCTTCACCAATACTATTTCTTAGGGGCAATAAAGAAGGTCGATGCTCAGAAATCCCTGTAAAAGTCTCCATTCAGAGTGATGAACGAGGGAAGAGAGTGACAGAGATTAACAGAGCGCTTGCAGACGTTCCTCCAGGGAGTGATCTCCACTCGAGCGACAGCATGTCTACCTGCTTTACTACCCGCCAAACTAGCTTGTTAACCAGAAGAGGATTTGTGTCAGTGGCAAATGATTAAAAACAACTTGTCCACTTTGTAGTGGTCATCAGGGTTTCCGGTTAAGCCCTCAGATGAAGGATCTGCAAGGGATGTTTTTCACTGATGTTTCCAGTGGGACTGAGTTGACGGTTCTTATGAATGGGCTGTTAATCCAAAACCTGAAATCAATTTGCTTTTTGGAAATACCTAGCAGTTCCTATAGAGTCTTTTGTGCTAAAGAGACAACTTAGTTCAGCCTAGAAAAATACATCTTTATTTAGTTTAAAAGTCATTTATTTTTTAAAGAGACATGTCCCTTTTTAATTTTGCAGCTGTCCTAGAGGTAAACGGTTGAGTTTTACATTTTTTTTTAAACTATTCAGTCAATCTCCAGGTCTGGCAGGAGCACTTTTAGCTTAGCTTAGCATTAATCATTAAATCGGATTAGACCATTAGCATCTCACTGAGTGTCCAGAGTTTTAATAATAAACCTTACATCATGTACAGTTAAAATCTAAATAATTAGCCTTTCTGTGAATTTTTTACCTTTTTCAAATGTTTCCCAAATTATGTTTAACAGAGCAAGGAATTTTTCAGTGTTTCTGGTAATATTGTTTCTTGTGGAGAAAGTCTTATTTGTTTTATTTCAGCTAGAATAAAAGTAAAAAAAAACAACAGAAAAAATAAACATTTTAAGGTCAATATTATTAGCCCCCTTTGTATAACCACTGTTATACAATGACTTGCCTAATTAACCTACTAAGTCTTAAGCTGAATGCTAGTGTCTTAATATAGTGCATCCGGAAAGTATTGAAAGCGCTTCATTTTTTCCACATTTCTTTATGTTACAGCCTTATTTCAAAATGGATTAACTTCATTTATTTCTTTAACATTCTACACACAATCCCCATAATGACAATGTGAAAAAAGAGTTAAATTGTTTCAAATTTATTAAAAATAAAAAAGCTGATAAATCACATGTACATCAGTATTGACAGCCTTTGCTGTGCAGCTCTAAATTGAGCTCAGGTACATTCTGTTTCCACTGATCATTCTGGAGATGTTTCAGCAGCTTCATTGGAGTTCACCTGTGATAAATTCAGTTGATTGGACATGATCTGAAAAGGTATACACCTGTCTATATAAGGGCCCAGGGTTGACAATGCATGTCAAAGCACAAACTAAGCATGAAGACAAAGGAATTGTCTGTAGACCTCCGAGACAGGATTGTCTCGAGGCACAAGGCTGCAGAGGGTTAAACTCTCTGGTCTGATGAGACTCAAATTGAACTCTTTGGAGTGAACGCCAGGCGTTACGTTTGGAGAAAACCAGGCAGCGCTCATCACCAGGCTAATACCAATACCATGCTGTGGGGATGTTTTTCAGCAGCAGGAACTGGAAGACTAGTCAGGATAGAGGGAAAGATGAATGCAGCAATGTACAGAGACATCCTGAATGAAGACCTGCTTCAGAGTGCTCTTGACCTCAGACTGGGGCGACGGTTCATCTTCCAGCAGGACAATGACCCAAAGCACACAGAAATTTGTTATTTTCAAGGCGGACATGTCAAGGAACTATACTCTCATTCTGGCAATTATAGTCATACCATGACTGCAGCTTTTAAGGGACAATTATCTAAAGTCTGGTCATTTTTGAGTGAGATGCTAATGGTCTAATCCGATTCAGTTATTTATGCTAAGCTAAGCTAAGCTAAATGCAACTCAGGCCCATTCTAAATATGTGCCCCTATATACATTTCTGGAGAGCGCCAAATACGTCACGAGAGCTGTTTTTTTTTTGCAGTTTTTGTTTTCATGAATCCGGCCACTGTGTACGCTTTTTCAGATTGCAAATTTCTGTTGCAAGTGCCATTCGCGCCTGCTGTTCTCGCATAAAGAGGGGGAAAAAAAAGAGGCTGCTGTTGACTGATCGACTGAGCCACCTTCCTCCCTCCCTAAGCCCAACTGATAGTTTTCAAAAGCACTGATTGACCCATCCACCCACTTCCCTAAACCCAACCGACAGTTTTAAAAAAGCAGTCCAGAAAAAGAAAAGCCCTTGCCTGATTTTTACCATGTTTTCAGATTTTACCACATTCTCACCCTGTATTTTACTTGTTTATCTTATTTTTGGCTTCTGTTTTTGTCTTGTCTGCTTTCTGGAACCGTTCCTCGCAGTCCTCAAACCCTGTCATAACGGTCAACTCTGCTCCATGTCACAAGTCCGCCGACGTACATGGCGAGCCACTGGACAAATTGGTAACAGTGGAAGAGCAGTCCACACGAAGGTAAGCGGTCAGCTGTAAGCAAGAAAAGAACAACGTCATACCGTCCCGTCCGTTTTACAAATGAAATGCATCCATATGTACCTCTGGCTACATTATTTGTGATCTTCAGAGATGTATATAGGGCTACATTTACAGAATGAGGCTATTGGCTTAATGTGTCCCTACCAAACCCATAAATCATTTAAAAAAAAGGGTAAAACTCAACTGTTTAACTCTGAGGATGTTGTAAAATGAGGAAAAAAAGAACATAAAAGGTAGAGTGTTCCTTTAAAATCCAGATTTTCATGCTAAATCTCATTGCTGTCATCCATACGTCTCCTCCTTTGCGTGTTCATTCCTTGGCATTGATGCCAACAAGCTAAACAGAGCGGTTATAGTTAGCCTGGGGAAGTTGTTTAAAATTGCCGTTCATTCATCCTCGGTAAAGTGTGACAGTAATTTGCACACTGTCTTCAGGGTCAAATTTGCGGCGCCTCTCAGTTTCAGAGAACAAAATGAAGCTATTGGCTCATCGTGGGGTTTTGTTGACTGTCACTTAATAGATGCCAGACACACAACAAACTGCAGACTTTCTGGAGTAACAGAGTCCATATGCTCACGTCATTATTTTGAAGTGCGCTCCACATCTACGCTCAGGATGTAGCACATTATTCCTATCCTTGATGCTCAGACTCTTAAGTCACGAAGAATCGTACTGTGTGACAACCGCAAGGTAAGAATACATTTTGAGCATTAAGGAATAAATGCTGGAATACTTTTGAAGGGATAGTTCACCCAATAGTGAAAATGGACTGTAAATTTGATCAACCTCAGGCCATCTAAGTGGAAGACTTGGTGAGCTATCTACACTTTGACAATCAAAAACATATACAGGGAAAACAAAATTAATAACTGTGGCTTCTGACAATACACTGAAGACCCATGAAGCGTTATGTATAACAATGTTTCTCTTCATTAAAACTTATGTACTGTCAGAAGCCACATGTATTACACATGTATTTCTACAAAGTGTAGATCTTTAGTTGTGACCCTGGACTATATATTTTCATTTTCCTTCGGGTTAATCCCTCATTTATCAGGAGGAATGAACCGCTAACTATTCCGGCATATGTTTTACGCAGTGGATGCCCTTCCATTCACACACAAACTCTTAAACTATGGCCAGTTTAGTTCATTCAAATCAACTACACTCACCGGCCACTTTATTAGGTACACCTTACAAGTACGGGGTTAGACCCCTTTTTGCCTTCAGAACTGCCTTAATCCTTTGTGGCATTGATTCAACAAGCTACTGGAAATATTCCTCAGAGATTTTGCTCCATATTAACATGATAGCATCACGCAGTTGCTGCAGATTTGTCGGCTGCACATCCATAATGCCAATCTCCTGTTCCACCTTATCCCAAAGGTGCTCTATTAGATTGAGCTCTGGTGACTGTGGAGGCCATTTGAGTACACTGAACATATTGTCATGTTTAAGAAACCAGTCTGAGATGATTCACGCTTTATGACATGGTGTGTTATCCTGCTGGAAGTAGCCATCAGAAGACTGTGTTCATAAAGACATGGACATGGTTGGCAACAATACTAGGGTAGGCTGTGGCGTTGACACGATGCTGAATTGGTACTAATGGACCCAACCCCTAAGCACGTGATCCTCTCGAAATTAGTTTATAAATAAACGATGGCTCAGTGATTAGTACTGTCGTTTCACAGCAAGAATGTCGCTGGTTTGAGTCCAGGCTGGGTCAGCTGGCGTTTCTGTGTGGAGTTTGCATGTTCTCCCCGTGTTTGCGTGGGTTTCCTCCGGGTGCTCCGGTTTCCCCAACAGTCCAAACATATGCGCTATAGGGGAATTGAATACACTAAATTGGCCCTAGTGTATGTGTGTGCATGTGATAGTGTATGGGTGTTTCCCAGTGACAGGTTGCAGCTGGAAGGGCATACGCTGTGTAAAACATGCTGGATAAGTTGGCGGTTCATTCCGCTGTGTTGACCCCTGATGAATAAAGGGACTAAGTCAAAGAAAAATGAATGAATGAATAAAATGGAACCATCCATGCTGTTAAATAACCATTATTAAAAAAAACAAAATGAGAACTCATTTCCTCAAATGATTAGTTTCAGTTGGATATCTCTAATTGCGACCGCCCTGCCCTGAGCAAAGCTTTTCACCCTGGGTTGCTTCAGGGAGGTTTTTCCTGCAATTAGTGGACTGTAAGTTGATTTGGGTGAAAATAGTCTGCTAAATGATAAATGACTGAAGGGAGCACTTACACTCCAAGTGGTAGATTTGGGTTAACAGTATGATCATTGCCATGAGGAGAAACATTATTAATGTGTGAAAGATGGATGAACAATTGTTAGCCAAATGAGAAACAAAAACATTACAATGTATATCAGCCAATCAGATTTAACACAGAGGATTTTCACTGTTATGTTTATTCGTTGTTAGCTGTTTTCATTTTGTTATTTTCCTTCATAAATAAATCTACTGCTTCATTAACAGTCATTCATTCATTTTCTTTTCGGCTTTAGTCCCATTATTAACCTGGGATCGCCACAGCGGAATGAACCGCCAACTTATCCAGCATATGTGTAATAAAGTTCATGGCCACCTGGCCGTCGGGAAGAAGGAGGCAGAGAACCGACAGACTTTTAAAGAAATATTTATTAATAAAAGGGATGGCAGCTCCTCACGGAGACTGCCGTCTAAATCAAAACAAACGGATGGCAGCTCCTCACGGAGACTGCCGTCAAACTGAAAGCAAAAGTAAAACAATATGTCCAGGCCCGGTCCTCTCTCTCTCTCCTCTGCCATTGTTCCTCTTCTTATAGTCCAGAGCTGGCGGGCCTCGTTTCGCTCCCACGGCTCTCAGCCATGCCCCCTCGCCACAATATGTTTTACACAGCGGATGCCCTTCCAGCTGCAACCCATCTCTGGGAAACATCTATACACACTCATTCACACTCATACACTACGAACAAGTTAGCCTACCGCATGAACTGTGGGGGAAACTGGAGCACCCGGAGGAAACCCACGCGAAGGTGGGGAGAACATGCAAACTCCACACAGAAACGCCAACTGACCAAGGTGAGGCTCGAACCAGCGACCTTCATACTGTGAGGAGACAGCACTACCTACTGCGCCACCGCGTCAGCCTGCTTCATTAACATAATAGGTTGTATTATGGGGAAAGAAATCACTCATTATTTTGGAGGTGGTAGCAGTGCTGCCAGATTGGGCGGTTTTGAATTTAATTGAGCGGGTAAAAACATGACATAGGCAGGTAGTGAAAATTTGGGCGGTTTTGCAACGGTTTGCCCCACAGCCCCCAACCGCCAAAGCCCCCCATCAACCTAAAGTAAAAACAAAGAGATGCCAACATACCTGCCAACAACTGGATCTTGAAATCAGAGAGATTGGGGGGAGGGGGGTATGGGGGGGGGGGTTCGGCCGGGGGGGGGTGGGGGGGGCGGGGGGGGGGGGGGGGGGGTAGTGAAGAGGTGGGGGGTTTGGTTGTCGAGCGCGAACTGAAAAGCAGGAGGGTGGGGGTTTGCCTCATCAACCCCCCTCAACCTTTATAACCGGTTATGATAGCCCATAGATTTTTGGATGGTTGTTTTTGCATTTCGGAGGGTTTTCGTTTTTGTGCTGAAATCAGTGGCAGAAGACAAGCGTTTTTCAAAACATTTCGATCTCATTATTTATTGAAAAAAAAGTTTCGTTGGGGACCAATTCTCACTATTAAGTTATCTACAGGGCGATGCGGTGGCATAGTAGGTAGTTCTGTCGCCTCACAACAAGAAGGTCGCTGGTTTGAGCCTCGGCTGGGTCAGTTGGCATTTCTGTGTGGAGTTTGCATGTTCTCCCCGTGTTAGCGTGGGTTTCCTCCACAAGTCCAAAGACATGCGGTACAGGTGAATTGGTTAAGCTAAAATTGTCCGCAGTGTATGCGTGTGAATGAGTGTATTGGTGTTTCCCAGTGATGGGTTGCAGCTGGAAGGGCGTCCGCTGCGTAAAACATATGCTGGATAAGTTCCGCTGTGGCGACCCCAGATTATTAAAATGACTAAGCCGAAAAGAAAATAATAAAAAGTTATCTGCATGTTTATTAGCACAATTATCAGAAGAATATTGACTAATTAATGGCTTATTCTGCATAACAATATTTCAGATCCTTAAACCCTACTCCACACCTAGAGTTAGCAGTTACCTTAGATGTTTATGGTAAAAGTCGTAGTTAATAATTAGTTAGAAGTGTGAATCCCTAAACTAAAGTGTGCAAAAACCTCAGATACATGCTTGACAACAAAGCCTCATCTACAAGTTTCATATAGACCTACTTCAAACAATGCTTTAGCATGTTTTGACGTATCAAGCAAGTCTAAAAATGTGGATAGCATGATTTAGCATGTTGCTAATATGTTTTGACAGTGCTTTTGACATTGTCAGCAAGTTATTTTAGTTTGTAGCATGTTTTAACAGGTTGCTATTGTTTGAACACATTGTTTTCATTTAACACGTTTCTAGCATGTTTTAGCATCACCCTATCGATGTGGCATGTGTTTATCATGTGGCTATAATTTTTTTCTATCATCCATACTGACATATTTTAATGTTACTCGTGTTTTAGCATGTAGCTAGCATGATTTACGTTTTGTTATTGTTTTAGCATGCAAGATTTAACACCGTTAACATATTTCTAGCATGTTCTAACATCTCAATTAGTTATGCTTTACAAAGTAGGCCCATGTTTTAACATGTTTCCAAACATTTAGCATGTTCCCACCATGTTTAATTAATTAGCTTTTGGCACTAATACCACGTTTGAAAGTGTCATTGTCACATTTTAACATTTTATTATCATTGTAGCATGTTGCGTACATGTTTTCTCTCATACTGGCTTCTTTTAACATTACTAAAGAAAGTTTTAGCATGTAACGTTAGCATTTTGCTATCATAATTTAACATGTTTGCTGTTGGATTGGTAACATTTTAACATTAGTTTCATGTTTTTTTAGATTTTGGTACTGCTTGATTACATTGTTAGCATGGTTTACCATGTTTTAACATGTTGCTACATGTTTTTGCTTATTAGCATATTTTACTACTTTTAGCATGTATCTAACGTTTAGCATGTTGCTACTGTTTACACATTGTTAGCATGATATAACATATTTCTTCCATGTTTTAACACATTTGCTGTTGAATTGGTAGCATTAATCGCATGTTTTAAGATTTTGCTACTGTTTAAAAACTTTGTTAGCATGATTTAACACCTTTAACATGTTGCTACATGTTTTTACACATTAGCATATTTTACTACTTTTAGCATGTATCTTTAGCATGTTGCTGCTGTTTACGCATATTGTTAGCATGACAACAGATTCCTAAAATTTTCAGCATGTTTCTCACATTATTAGTGTGTTTACTGTTGCTTTAGCGTGTTGCTAATATGTTTTAGCACATTGTTTGCATGATTTAACATGTCAACAGCATGCGTTATTATACGATTAGCAGTTATTTTTTTAGGCCATCATAACTTCATGTCTAGAAAGACTCTTGTGGATGATTTTGAGAGATTTTGCAGACACCTTTATAAGATTCTCAGAGCGAGTGCTTTAGCCAAAGTCACATGTTTTCCATGCAGAGCACTTTAATTCCTCTGTGAAATATTTCCTCGAGCCTTTGATTCAAACCAGACACAGTGAAGTGAAGATCTGTACCCGTGTTTACTGCCCATCCAAGACTCATCCACCATTCAGGCCTTTATTCTGACCGTTAAATCTTCCAAAAGCTGTATTAAAGGTTATTTTACACTTCGTTACAACAAATTGACCTCAAAAGCATGAAAAGCGAGGCAGAAATGAAAGCAGGAACGAGCGGTTGGGATCTGTTATTTGCAGCGCTAGCTCAGTTTACATATTATGCCTTTCCTGAAAAACACTTCAATGGCTAAATGAAGATCTGGTTTCACAGGATGATACAGTGAACCTTGACCAGTGAGCTGTTCTTTACTGAAGCAGCAGAAATCAATTAAAAGAGCTAAGAGGACCCGTTTGAGACAGCAGTGTTGATTTCAGCCTCACAGTCAAACATAACTTTACCATCAATTACCACAATTATTTATATATGGATGGATGCAGTTTATATAATGAAAACCAAGCATTTTTTTGGGTTGATATATATATATATATATATATATATATATATATATAAGGGTTTTCAGCTTTACACTATTAGATTTAATATATACAATGCATACAGTTAATCTAAAAAGGTTGATGTGTTAATACCCTTTAACAAATTAATCATTTTATAAGGTTTGACTCCATCTTCTAGCTGTGATCGCCAACAGTGATGCCCTTGCAGATCACTGTATCATTCTCCTGGACTACAAATACCATCATACCCTGCATACACACACCAGTTTCACATTCATCCCGATTAGGGTTTTCAGCATTACACGATTAGATTTAAACGCATGCAATTAATCTAAAATGGTTGACATGTTAATATTTCTTTAAAGGGCACCTATGGTGAAGGTCATTATCATTAATAACTTGGACTATACCATTCACACACATCCAAAGACTGAGTCTTGTTACCTGTTGCTGCATTTCAAAGCATGTATGCTTGTTCTTGCCGTGTTTTGAACCTTTGTATTACATTTTTATATTGCTTCTGATAGTTTACCGCCTATCTTGGCCTGGTTTATACTATGTTTTGGATTATCTTTGTGTGACTGTCTGCGCCTGTTTTGACCCTTGCCTGCCTGACTACACTTACAATAAACTGTATTTGTATCCAACCTTCAAGTCTTCACGTCACTCCATTTCAAAAATTAGTGTGTGATGATAAAATATGATGGATTAAGATGATAGATCATTTGATGTGTCTGCTAAACCACTATTAAATCACTATTAAAAAGCCATCTAGATGGCTGTCCTTCCTTCTAACTGTCCTTCCACCAAAGTACAACAAGTTTGAAGTACCATCTTCGGGCTGAACAAATTTTTGCAGATCAGTCATCCAGTCGCTAGTCTCGCGTAACCTCAGATTGACAGCTGTTGGTCTGGGAACTTAGGTTTAAGCTTTGAATGGTAAAAAAACACTTGTAATTTGCATGACAGGTTGCATATAGAAGCATATAGAGCTGCATAACTCAAGCTGCATGAGAACACATATAAATAAAGAGAACTTGTTATGCATTAAAAATGGTCATATTTTGGTTTTGAGGGTCTCCAACATCATTTTTAATGCCCACAAAGAGTCAGCACATCTGACTCTCACCCTAACATCTCATCCGAAAGAGTGTGTTCACTGAGCAGTATAGAGTCCCCGTCACTATACTGGGGCGTTAGGACCCACACAGATCAAAGGTTGAGTGCCCACTGCTGGCCTCACTAACACCACTTCCAGCAGCAACCTAGCTTTCCCATGTGGTCTCCCATCCAGGTACTGACTGGGCGCAGCCCTGCTTTGCTTCGGTGGGCGACCGTGTGAGAGTTGCAGAGAGCTAGTTGCCGGCCTAATATGAGGTCAGCTAGTTACATTTTTTGAGAAGTGTGCGTCAGCGTCGGTGTCAGCCATAGCAAGGGGTGCTTGATAAAGAAGTATAAATCAGCCTTTACACTTGTGAAATAGAGAAAGAAACTGGTCCAGGAACTGTGTAATGATAAAGTTCCTGTCCAGCTTTGACAAAGTCCCATACATAAATTTTCTGATTCTTCCTTTAACAAACAGTCAATGAATCCCCCGTTGCAGGGTAGATTATTGCAATTATCACCAGAACGTTCACTCATTAATGTTCACTCATCTTCAGTCGTGATCAGTCCCACACATACTGGCTCTCAATATTTGGTATTGTTTTGTGTTGATACGAACAGACAAAAGATTTGGACGAATCATCAATTGTTTTAAGCGACTATGAGTCAAATCTTTTATTAAAAAAAATCTATATTTTTAAACAAGGTGCACTTTCAGATTTAACCCTCAGCTGGATGTTTTCATTCACTTATGCCGAGTTCAGACTGCCTGATTTTCACAGTAGTCGTGTCACAGATGTTTTCACACTACATGACTATCTGGGCTAGCGTTTCATCACTGCTTTGTTTACACTGCAAGATGGATCGACGACAGGAGGTTTCACACTGTATGACTTAAAAATAGAAAGAACTGCCGACAACTTTGTCCAAGCTACGTCTCACAACCAAACCCACGTAGTATATCTTTAGATATTAACTATGTGACGAGAAAGAAGCCTTTAATAGGGTAGAAAATGTACAAATTTGCTCACCTGGGTTTGAAGTAAATTAGAAATTTCTACTCAACTTTTTTTTTGACCCAGTTGTGGTTTTGTTCAGATGACACGTCAAACAGACACGGGTGCTCCTGCCAAATTTCTGCTAGTTTTTCCTCAATTTCTTGGGTCCAAATAAACTAAAAATGAGCGCTTTTAACTTCTCCCACAACCTCCCGTTGGCCTGCAGGTAACCACACCAGTGGTTGCTGCTCTCTTATTGGCTGTTGGTGATTGTTGGTGTTATTTTCAGTCAGAACTCATTTCACACAGCATGATTTGAATCGCCGACAGCTCCAGATATTTAGCATACCAAATATCTTACGGGCGTCGGCAACTCATCTGCAATTCTTTCAGATCGCGTCTTTGATAGCCCTACTGAAAAAAACTGCTTAAACTAGCCTAGGCTGGTTGGCTGGTTTTAGCTGGTCGACCAGTATGGAGGGTTTTTGGCCATTTCTAGGCTGGTTTCCAGCCATTTCCAGCCTGGTCTTAGCTGGTCATCTCCCAGCCTGACCAGCTTGATCAGCCTAGCCAGACTGGGAGCCCAGCCAAAACCAGCTATGTCCAGCTTAAACCAGGCTGGTCAAGATGATTTAAGCTGGATTTAGCTGGTCATTTTCCAGCCTGACCAGCTAAGACCAGGCTGGAAATGGCTAGAAACCAGCCTGGAAATGGCCAAAACCCCTCTAAAACCAGGCTGGTCAACCAGCTAAAACCTGCCAACCAGCCTAGGCTGCTTTAAGCTGGATTTTTCAGCAGGGAGTTCACACTGTGTGACTGTCACTCGCCTGCTTTGCCTGTGATTTCAGGCATTTGTCTGCGATTTCTCAAAACCTGTGGGCGAGTCAAAATCGGGGTTAAAATCAGGGTCTGAACTCGGCATTAGAGCTGTGTTACACACTGCATGGAAGGGCATTTTCAAAAACCCATAATAGGGGCTCTTTAATATGTCTTGGATCAAACTAATGTTTTCATCATGTTTGAAGATTTTGGCCTGCTTCTAATGCATTATAGAGTCATTATTCAGTTTGATGATGTTTTAGATCTGCTTCTCGGTTCAAATGCTTTGAAATGAATATATTCTTAATAAAGTCCATATTCAAGGCAGTCTAATTGTTTCACCCTGATTTAATTAGGATGATTAAGGGGGAAAATAAACCATTACAAAACTCCTATTACATATTTTTTGGTAAATGTTTTAGCAAAATGGTCAAGTTACATAATTGTTTTTTTTAATGTACAGTGGTCCTTCATTTTTCGCGGGAGTTACGTTCTAAAAGTAGCCCGCAATAGGCAAAATCTGCATTGTAGTCAGCTTTATTCTTTACAATTATTATGTTTTAGGACTGTACACCCCTTACTACACACTTTATACACTTCTCTCAGACAGGCATTAACATTTTCACGCTGTTCTTTCAAAGTCCAAACTTTCGTAGAAAAATAAGTCCAGTATTATAGAATGAAACCAAAGATCAAAACCTGTTGTCAGGTGCAAACATTAATCGCTGTCAGCAAAAAGATCATGAAGCTTTTTAGCTTTTGTTGGCATCCAGCGTAATGTTCTTTTTCCTGTAGTTACTGATACACAAAACTAAAGCACACCAATCAAACTCCATCCTTAATGGGTTTGCACACTGGATGTGCCGCACACATGATAGTTGGAAGTAACATAGAGTGGACATGCACATTCGCATGTTATTTAAAATGAAATTATTCAGATGGTGCTCTTTGGCGCGACAGAAATATGCAACCCCGGCTCATTCTGAAAACGTACCTCAATATACATTCTGGAGACCGCGAAATACGTCCCAGGGGATACGTTTTTTTGCCGTTTTTGTTTTTGCGAATCCACCAGAGGCCAATGTGTACGCTTTTTGAGATCTCAAATTTCTCTTGCGAGTGCCATTCGCGTCTGCTGTTCTTGCGTAAACCCACCAGAGACCACTGTTGACTGACTGTTTGACTGACTGAATGACTGACTGACCGACCCTCCTCCTCCTTCCCTAAGCCCAACCAACAATTTTCAATGCAATCCAGAAAAAAAATGCCCTAGTCTGATTTTTACAACGTTCTTACCCTGTTATTTACTTGTTTACTTTAACATTTAGATTCTGTTTTTGTCTTACCTGCTTTCTGGAACAGTTCTTCACCGAACTCGAACCCTGTCACCGTGGTTATCTTCTCTCTGCATCTCAAGTCCACCGACATACATGGCGAGCTAACAGGAAAGCTGTCCATATGGAGGTAAGCAGTTAGCTGGTAAGTGCGAAAAGGAATGGCGTCATACCACCCTGTAGCATTCTTTAAAAATTTAAATGCAGCCATACTTACCTCAGGCTACATGATTTGCTGTGTCCAGAAACGTATATAGGGCTACGTTTTCATAATGATTCAATGTTAGAAATATGAGTCTTGAGAAATATGAGAAAATATGTGTCTTGAGTTGTAGCTGGGCACCGCAGACAACTGCCGACTTGCAACGCCTGTACATATCTTGTTATAAACTTTTGTTTACAATTCTAAAATGCATGGCGCACTGCATCTGGTGTGACACCCTTTATGATGGTTTTGCTGCGAACAGTTACAATCCTTTTTGCATTCTTGTTAAAACTCACACTGCTAGCGATCGAAAATTTATGTTAATTTGGCAAGCTGAGCACATTCTACACTATACAGGAGACACAGAGGAGATTGATTGACAATGGTCTACAGCCAATCAGGATTTACAATATTGAAAATATTCTTCATTTTTTAAATAATTATTTAATTTCTAAAACAACTCTATGCGCGCGCAGGCTGATACGTCACCTAATCTGCTCCTGTGTCATAAATTACATGGCGCAGGAGATTGGTTGCTGTCACCTCAGCAGCCAATGAGCTTGCTCCTCATCATTTTAAATGCTCTGTGTCATTCTATGCCAGGCATGTCCAAACTCGGTACTTGAGGGCCAGTGTCCTGCCTAGTTTAGCTCCAACTTCCTTCAACACACCTCCTTGGAAGTTTCTAGTATACCTAAAAAGAGCTCGATTAGCTGTTTTAGGTGTGTTTAATTGGGGTTGGGACTAAAATATGTAGGACACCGGCCGTCTAGGACCGAGTTTGGACATCCCTGTTCTATGCTGTTTAAGCTGCGGCTCGTTTTCAGAGAACCTTCTCCACCCCAGCTCCACCTGTGTTTAGATCTGCTACGAGGGTTACATATGTATTATGTTTGCGGCAGCAGTGTGTAATATTCTCAGAATGCATGTCTGTGTATATGCTGTAGCAGGTCTCGGTACTTGCTCTGCCATAGTAATCGAAGTAGCAGCAACGTAGCAAATCTATACCGCCAAGATCAAATACATCAACATTGCCATATACATATTCATTACCATACTAAATCCTGAGAGTGTTCATGACAGAACTGGTATTATTTGTTTTTTATTGCTTTATTTCTACTGCTGTTACTACTACCACTACTACTACTACTAATAATAACAATAATAATTGAAAACGTTATATATTTTTATGAAGTATTTATTTACAAGAATGACAGTAATCGATTGTGTCATGTTGATTTTTAAACGTTAAACTCCATGAAGGTACAAGCCATATTTATCCATAAAATAATGGACTATTAAGTGTCACATTTTGAAAGACTTATTCTCTGCTTCTTTTATTCGCCCATTAAAGCCTCTGATTGTGGTTTCAAGATCTGGAAACCATTTGTATAAATTCATATCATGTCTCGGTTTATGTATTGTGTGTCATCTGTGGCTGAAGCCACTGTCTGTATCTGCTCACACACTCAACTATAACCGGAAAATCAGAAGAAAAACTGTTTCATATTGGCAAAACGAGAAGATTTTAGCACTTAAGGAGGTTTTACAGTCAGCTTTCTCTTTTTGTCAAACGAGTTTAATTGTAGATCAACAGTTAGCAAGAGTTAGCATGTTTTGGCCATTTCCAGGCTGGTTTTCAGTCATTTCCAGCCTGGTCTTAGCTGGTCAGGCTGGGGATTGACCAGCTAAAACCAGCTTGACCAGCCAAAACCAGCTATGTCAAGCTTAATCCAGGCTGGCCTAACTGGTTTAAGCTGGTCATTTTCCAGCCTGGAAATGGCCAAAACCCCTCTTAAACCAGGCTGGTCGACCAGCTAAAACCAGCCAACCATCTTAAGCTGGTTTAAGCTGGATTTTTCAGCAGGGTTTTGAGGCAAACGTGCTAAGCTAAAAGCTAAAAACAAAACAGTGGCCTGCAAGCTATGCTGTAGGCTAGCTAAAGAGTTGTAACTTTCTGAAGGCATCCAAATAAACTGAATCATTATACTAAATCCAGCTATTCATTCCAAACATTAGCTTAATTGATTTGTGTTGGGACAACATGAAGAAATTGTGTGGAATCCATCATTTTTTACAGTGAGCGTTGCTTTTACGTTTAATTACGTTGCTTTTCAATAAAATACTAGTTTCACCCAGTGTTGCCAGATTAGAAATGTCAAAGTATCATACCAGAACCTCAAAATTATCGTATTTGGAGGAAAATTATTGTACATGAGTCAAACGGAGAGTATACAGATATTATCTAGACAAATAGCGGTTTGACTCAACGTGCAAATTACCACAATACGTGAATAAAATAATAAAATAAGCGTACCTTAGTGAGAAGGTTCAAAGTCCACCTCCGAGTCGCTGTCATTGGATACCTGCCAGATGTTGAGGGATTCATTTTGCTGTACAAATTGAACCGCAACATAGTGCTGGTTTGCTCGAAAGCAGTGCACCCTCCCAAATTGAACACACTCTGAGGTGTGCACGAGCCCACAGTATCTGTAATGAGCTGATTTTGTGGCTGTGTTTTGATGAGATTACCTTTGGTAAAAACACGTTCACATGACGCATTTGAATGGGGAAAAACAAGAACATTAAGGGCAAACTCCCGTCCTTGTCACTTTTCTTTTCAGCACTCATTTTTTAAACTTTATTGCTTAAACGATCGACCTCAACCTGAAAACTACTGACCTAAACACGGCCGCATGCAGCAGGAATGTTAACTCGTGAGAGAGAGCCATTCTCCGCATTGATTGGCTGAGAAAACGTGTCGTAAGATGGCATCGAAAACATGCCCAACTCCACGTTCTCCTCACAGAAAGTAGACAAAAGATGCAGCTGGATCAATAAGTATAGAAGCTCTAAGATAACCATGAAATTCTGTTTAAATGCCATAAAACTCTGAAATTATCATACATTATAGGATTTTTTTCTTTATTGATCGAACATCGTACAGAGGTCAAAATTATCAGACAAATACGATAACTATCGTACGTCTGGCAACGCTGGTTTCACCTGATAATGTTGGTGCTTTAAATATACAGTTAAAGTCAAAATGGTTTGCCCTCGTGTGATTTCAGTTTTTTTATTTTATTTATTTATTTATTTTCTCCAATGACGTTTAACAGCACAAGGAATATTTCACAGTATTTCCTAAAATATTTTTAATGGATTATTTGTTTTATTTCGGGTAGAATAAAAGCAGTTTTTAATTGTTTTAAAACCATTTTAAGGTTAACATTATTAGCTCCCTTAAGCAATATTTATTTAGATTGTCTACAGAACAAACCACTGTTCCACAATGACTTGTCTAATTAACGCAATGAACCCAGTCAAGCCTTTAAATATCACTTTAAGCTAAATACTAGCATCTTGAAAAATATCTAGTCAAATATTATGCAAAGATAAAAGAAATCAGTAATTAGAAATAAGATATTAAAACTATTATGCTTAGAAGAGTTGAAAAAAATCTTCTTTCCATTAAACAGAAATTGGGGAAAAATATACAGGCTAATAAATCTGACTTAAACTGTATAGAAAACATGTCCCTTGGCTCAGCGTCTCCGTAACCTTGTCCAGCTCTGGGTCTCTGTCGGCTCAGCTCATTATCAACCGTCGCTCTGTTTGATCTGCTTCGCCGCAGGAGCCGCATTTGAAGTCTGTGTGGCCCGTCTATCATGAACATGCTAATCCAGCGGAAAAACCAAACTCCAGACACCTGTTCAGCTCAACATCTGTCCCGGCACAGCTGTCTTTCCCTGCCCTTCACACTGAGCCGCAAACCTGGAAGGACACCATGAGAAACGCATGCTTTTACAGCGACCGTCTTCTCATTCAGAAATACAGCTCAGCCCTTCATTTAAGTATCGCTATCTCAATACATCCTTTGGCATGCATTTGTATGACTCTGATGTTGTAAATATGGAGAAAGTATGGAAGACAATGGTGTAAATATTATGTCAAAATAATCCCCTGTTCACACAACATATTCTAACAACATATTATGTTATATACAGTGCTCGAATTGAGAAGGGATGGCATGCCCCATATGGAAAAAAAAGACAAAAAGCATTAACAAAAGTTTGTGTAATGTAAAATGTATCATGCAAATAAAAAAAAATCTCTATTTATGGTAATTTTATGACTTATAAACAATGACGATTGACCAATGAGCACTCTATATTTTAAGGCGCCATGCACAAACGCAATACAGTTCATTGTGTCATTTAATAAAGTATTTTCTCAAATAAAAAAATGTATTTCGACCTATTTTGTTATCATTGTTTGTGTAGCTACAGGACACCCAGCCTGATCTCGCAAGGAAACGTAAGTATTTTACGTTTTGTCAGTTTAGTGGCTAATTCTTACGAGTTCAGTCGTACGAAAATGTACGATTTTAAAAAGGAGGGGTGGCACCTAACCCCACCCCTAACCCTAATCGTCATTGGGTGATGAGAAAATTGTACTAATTTGTACGAATTAGATTGTACGAATTTATACGAATTAGCCACTAAATCAAAAAGTTACGAATTGCCGTGAGATTGCGTTGGGACACCACCCATACCATCACAACCCTCCACCCTGCCCCTGTACCATCCCCCTTGAAATTTTTTTACAATTCGACCACTGTTTATATATACATATTGTGATGCTCTGAGAACCAGGAATCAAAGAGATTCTTTAAAAAAAATCTTTAACACATTATCGTCATGCGATATGTACAAGAAAGAAAGCCAATAGCATTTGACGCATTTGATGCAATCAGTCATGAGACAAAGAGGGAGCTAATAAGATTCGATAACCCAAACTGATGTAAGACGCTTTTTCTGGCATCAACATTTGAATTTGACAAACAAAACAACATCCAAGCTGTACAACAATTGCGTCCATATCTGCCAACACTCCCATTTTTCCTGGAAGTCTCCTGTATTTCAGACCCATCTCCCACCACCCTCCTGTTTTGTTATTTCTCCTGGAAAACTCCTGTAATTGCACCGCCCCCAACCCCTACCCCCCTGGTCCTCAGCTTTTTGGTACAGTCTGTGACAACCCTGGGTCGCCAACATTTGTATAGTATCCAATCGGTGCCACAGCCGCCCGAAATCCCAGTCACCGCAACCCCCCCACCCCACCAGTTCTCAACTGTGTTACTCAGACAAACTCCACCGCCAACACTCCCGGTCTCCTGGAATTTCAGAGGCAAATGTTGGCAGCGTCGATATTCACATCTTCTGAATAAATTGGGACTGTAGTTGTATGTGCCTGCAATCTCCTATGTTTTATATTGACAAATGGCTAGGTTTTAAGGCTAGGAGCATGCTCATAAATTGCTTTCGCATCAGCATATTGATGTCAAAGGTTTCTAATTTAAAGCAAAGCATGACCCTGTGCATTATAAAAGGACATAGGTAGGGTATCTCAAGCTTTAAAGAGTGTGTTGGTTCACACAGATTGGCTAGAATGGGTAAATATGCTGTATTACTTATGCCAGGCCAGTAGGTGGCGATGGCACATTGTGAAGAGATGTTGTCAAATACTCTCTCATGTTTGGTTATCAAGTACTCGCTCATCAGATGAAAGTCATCCGAAAAAGTCAGATGAAAGTTATATTTTTCTTCAAGGAGGCCCCATTTACTTCAAATATCATATTCCATCTATCAATATTTCCAACGACAGCTGGGAAATCCGCTGACGATTAAGCCATCTCATTCATCCAAGGCATCCAGATATTTCCTAAACACTTCCAGTCATTCTCAATAGTGTAAAATGGGGCCTCGCGAACTTTATGATTAAAATCTTGACACCGGTGTATTTTCAAATGACTCAAGCCCTTGACAGGACTGCTGGTAACAGTTACAATATATCAGTACCTCTCAATCAAGCCCAAAGAAAGGGCAGGAGTGATTTATCTGCGGCCATTTCGCTTGTCAAAGATGTTTAACTTCCTCAAGTGAAATTGCTCTTACACACTGAGTAAATAGCCATTAGCAGTGTGTTTATTTGGAAGGACGAGGCTGCCTGGCTGAGACCCAGACCTGAGTGGACACCGTGCCAAAAAGATGAGGCCAGAGAGGAAGAGAAAGAGAGCGCAGGAGAGGAAGACCCAATTTATTTTTGGTAATTGGCTCCACTTGAGCAAACAGCCTCTCTTGCCCAGTGACCTCTCAGATTCAGCTTGATGCCAGTGATACAAGCAGTAAACCATTTCCCTTGTTCACTAAAGCAGGACAGGAGACACTATTTAACATGAGCGCTGTTTGAGGAGATAGCTTCCTTTTTTCTGAAGCCTTCTGTACCTGTTACACACATCTCATGTCTGTGATCCTGTTGAATCCTTCTAAATCATTTTTGAACCAGTTTTAATTTGAATAAGACAATGATATGATTAAGACAGGAGAGTCCAAACTCGGTCCTGGAGGGCCGGTGTCCTGAACCAGTTAATCAAGCTCTTACTACATATACTAGAAACTTCCAGGCAGGTGTGTTGAAGCAAGTTGAAGCTGAACTCAGCAGGACACCGGCCCTCCAGGAACGAGTTTAGACACCCCTGGATTAAGGTGTTTACATGATTTTTTGAATCTTCCTTTCATGTTCTTGTATACATGTTGTAGTATTAACGTCATTCGCAATCGACGCTAGTTTCCTTTTTGTTTTTAGTTTTGTGACAAGTTCAATTGCAGTTGATTTCTCACACTACGCTTGCAACAGATGACGGCGCATACAAATTCCCAAGCAACAGGCACCTCTGCTGTCAGATACTATTGGGTTTCATTCACCAACTTTTCAGTGAGTTTGTTTACATGGGCACCAATAATCTGATTTTAATATGATTAAGACAAAAGTCTGATTAAGAGTCCACCACATAAACATCGATTTTTTATTATTATTATTTTTGGTTAATTTAATCCAAGTAAGGAAAAGAAAGTAGACTAACCAGAAATTGGATTAAGACATGTGGAGTATGCCAATTTTAGTAACATTATTAAAGTGCAGTACAGACATCCCTGCTAAAAAAACTGCTTAAACCAGCCTAAACTGGTTGGCTGGTTTCAGCTAGTCGACCAGCCTGGTTTTAGAGGGGTTTTGGCCATTTTCAGCCTGGTCTTAGCTGGTCAGGCTGGAAAATGACCAGCTTAAACCAGCTAAAATCAGCTTGACGAGCCTGGTTTAAGATGGATATAGCTGGTTTTGGCTGGTCAAGCTGGTTTTAACTGGTCAACTCCCAGTCTGACCTTAAGACAATTCTGAGTCCACCACGTAAACATCGATTTTTTATTTTTTGGTTAATTTAATCCAAGTAAGGAAAAGAAATGAAACTAAACAGAAATCAGATTAAGATATGTGGAGTATGCCAATTTTAGCTGCATTATTGAAGGGCAGAATAGACATGTGAACACCGCAATCAAACTTTTACCGTCATGTTACCGGACTACAAGCAGTGACGCTACTAGCTTAACTACATTTCTCAGTAATGTGGCGGTATCGTCGCTACTTTCTAAATCAAATAGCTATATTTACTAATCACAGATCAATAAGTCACGGCACTGACATTCACGGAGCTGTGAGGCCGGTGTGTAGCCGATGAAAGTAAATCCATATGATGGTGAGAATGAAAATTCTTCTTCTTCCTGTTTAACGGTGGTCGACAACAAACTTTTTGGTGTGTTACTGCCACCTCTTGTTCTGGTGTGCGTTTCCAAAAACCATCATTAGCCAACTAGGGTTGCAAGTTGCGTCGTTACAAACATAGTTTGTTGATTTGGCATTTCCCAAATCCATTGTTTCAATGAACATTCGTAAACTGCGCCGCAAACTTCCATGCATGCAACTACATCTCTGGAGCTGTAGTCAGAAACATAGTTCCTGGTTGTGTTCTATTCCCAGTTATCCCCCTATGCCCTATTCATTTAGAACATTCCAACATTTAAACTTGGAATGATTTCTGCAGTGTTTACATGTGTCAAATTACAAAAGTAGACTTTTCAAAAAATAAATAAACAATATTCTACTTAATAAAACTACTAATAATAGTAATTTCCTATAATAATAACTATTAATAATTTCACATCCTAATAAATATGAAATTTAATTTCTAAATAAATAGCCTCATTATTTATATATGATATTAGAATAGTGTCACAATGATATATACAGGAGACCCAAACGCAAGTGAAAACAAGATGATTTATTTAAAGAGTTACAACTAGTATTGATCTCACCAGATAGAGTGTAGGGCAAGGCTGCTCACACCAGAATACGACATGCTAAACAGGGGTAAAGGTTCATCCGTGAACCAACGTCGTATAGCAGTCTCTCATGGATATCTCTCCAGATCTAAACTTTTCACTCATCATAGCACACGTGCTGCTGATGATGTGACAATAAAAGTGATTTGATTTGATTTTGATGTCGAGGGAAAGGAAAGGTAGCGCTATGGAGCAGCTCTCAAGGAAATCGTTGAGTTTACCCATGGTAAAGTTCATTAGAGAGGCGGATTTGAGGTGACATCTCTCACAGATAATGTTGTCTTTAGAGCAGGCAGTAGTAACAACATCAAAGAAACGGAGACTTGCATAAGGTCCAAATGAAACAGGCTATGTCGGAGAGCCTCCACCAAAGCGAGCAAGAGAGTCTAACAGAAAACACAGGAGTGAACAACATTGGACTGATAATGCTAACTACAAAACACTGAACATATATAGCGCGCCGAACTAGGTGTGTTTGTTATCAGCTGTGACTGATAACAAACACCTGTGTTGTGAGTAGTAACAAAACACGTGACCACCCAGCTGATGAATGTAAACACACATACACACACACACCACATGGTGAAGAACCCAAATAAGACACACCCACTTCACACACACACACACACATGCAAGAAAAACTGAAAGATCCACAAACGTGACAAATAGGTGTTTGCTTTTGTAAGTGATTTTATGTTTTAGAATAGACTATGTAATGTTCTCAATAATATTTGTAAAAGAAACACAGGCTATAAATGTGCCATTTACAAATATTTCAATTAATATGGAAAGCGAGTGCATTTTTTTACCAAAACTAATATTGGATTTTTTTTGAATGCGTGTTTGTGTAAAACAATATAATTTGCGCATAGAAATTATGGGGTTCTTCTCTAAACAAGTTGTTACCACCTAGTTTACAGCATCATTATGGGCGTTTTACGTTATAACTAATGTGGTTCAAACGATGAATCTGCGACAGAGAAACTACGGTTTTGGGAAACATTCATCACTAAATTGTTCTTTTCCCAAATGATGCATCATACTGTGATAGTTCAGCCGCGAGTTACGTCATTGTTTGGGAAACACACCCTAGGTCGGTGACGTTGCCAACCAATTAGGCTAACACAAGAAATTTGCTTGATGGAAAGATGACTGAAGGAGAGGAGTTATTTCTGAAGCAGGATTCCTCGTGACCATACCTTGAGAAGTACATGTTAAGATGCAATAACGTCAATCCTGATGTTGTGCTCAAAAACACTTTAGTAATTTTTAGTAAACACTTATGTTTTTGAACTACACAATATTTAATTACTCAAATAAATTTGTTGTGGTTCTTTTTTATTATATATAGTCTAGTCAACTAGTCTATGCAAGCCCTAATATATATATATATATATATATATATATATATATATATATATATATATTAGGGCTATCAATATTAGCGCGTTAACGCACGTGATTAATTTGAAATATTTAACGCGTAAAAAAAAAATTAACGCATTTATCGCAGTTGCAGTTTTTTTTATTATTTCCTGTTGTGGTCGACGTGTGTTCAGGGCCGGCGCGTCCATAGAAGCGACCTCCTCACTTTCATCCGCGACACCCACCCCCTCCCTCCCGGTCCTCACTTTTATCCGCAAACCGGTAGGTTTCTATTTCACTTTCGGGTGGCGTGATCACTGTTTGCCTACAGCGCCAGTTCAGCTTGCTCCAGCCCTGCGTGTGTTTAATGTGTAAAGAAATATGGATAAAGGAGAATATGGATCCATGTAAATGTACTCAGTGAAAGCGCCAGATGATGTCGCAAGCTGTCAAAGACAGCCCATTCCTCTCTAAGTTGACTCCAAGCGCCCTCAGATGTATCATTAAGTTTGACGTGTTTTCACACTACACGCAACTTTTGTAAAGCAAATTTGATTCGATCGGGCGTGTTGATGATCTGAAGGGAGTGCTCTCTCTCTCTCTCTGTGTGTGTGTGTGCGTGTGTGTGTGTTGTCCCCGATAATGTCAACAGACTGGTCTGTCTTAGCAACTGGTTAAATCGTCACCTTAGAATTATAAGGTTCTAGCTGACATTTGTCAAAATTGAGTTATTGACATATTCTTATTAAATGACAACTTATTTACATTATGGGATGTTTTTTATAAGTTGTTTACATTTTATAAAACAAAACAAATGTTACACACATACTGTTTGCTATGGAATGCAAAAACTTTGAAGCTCAATATCTCAAAATCATTCAGAACGCAGACAGAACCTTATAATTCCAAGGTGACGAAATGTTAAGGAGGACAAAGCTAAATTGTTTCTACTTTATAATTAATGTTCTCAACTCGCAATACAACTTTACACTGAATACAATTGTTTGTATTCAATACTTTATTATTATAATTTTTCAATTTCTATATTTGCAATGCCTGTATCTTGGATTTTTTTTTTTCGTGATTAATCATGATTAATCTCACAAAAAAGTGTGATTAATAAGTAAATGTTTTTAATCAATTGACAGCCCTAATATATATATATATATATATATATATATATATATATATATTTTTTTTTTTTTTTTATTGGATATTTTTGTTTTTGCTGTTATATACTACCATTGTTTAGTACAGCATTTTTTTTGCAGTAAATAATTAAACTGATCAATTCTGCCTCATATGTTTCATTGACAGTTTTATTGATCACTAAGATATGATTGACGTGGATTTAAGTTAAAAATTGCAAAAACAGCTTAGATGTAGCTATGCTACTTTTGCCAAGTTGCTTTAAGCTTAGCTTGCTACATTTCCCAGAATGGAGCTTTTAGTGTAGTTAAGCTACATTTTAAGTAGAGTTAGCTAATAGCTTAGCTCACTACATTTTTCAAGTAGCTTATTGCCCAACACTGACAACAATGTACTTAAATAACACATTCTCACTCACAAGAATTCACAATATAGCTAAAGTCTCAGTAATTTTCATGCCAGCCCAGTCAATTATGCATTTATCACTTGACATTTTTCATGTTAATGCAATAAAAACACTATTATGTCATGTCTGTTTAGCTGTGTTTTAGCATGGTCTGTTGGTATGTGATCCTTTTGAAAGCACCCATTTACATAAAGGGGAACTACAGACCTTTCGCTCACCTCTACAATTTTCAGAAGTCGGACATGGTTGTCATCACCTGATCCATGCTGCGAGGTGCGGGGCTATATCTCGCTTTCCCAGCAGGACTGTCCTGTTCAGGAAAAAGGAAGCCCTATGAAACAATACGCTGGCTGGACTCCTGAGGCAGCGCAGTGATAACAGACTCATCACCGGGAACTTTGACAGATTGTGTTAGTCCAACCGTAAGGACCACGGCCAGCCAATGTTCGTAAACTATCCCGAGAGGATCAGAGGGCAAGATAAATTCCCAGACGGAGTGTTTTAGGGCAGTCAGTGACCCTGGCAGCAGAGGTTGCGGTGAGTGATGATGCATCACTGGATATCGGGGCTGGACGTAGTTGGCAAGATGTACCTCCTTATACCCCCCTTATTTTATAGTGACATTTATAGACACCACATATATCCATTTTCCATCATGGTTCCTGGTTATCATGTCAGGATCGGTGCTTGTAGGTGTTCAATGGGGGGATCTGAGAAGTCCAATCTTCTGTTTCGCATAAACCTGTAACCCTCGATCGTCTGAAATGACAGGCAATAAAGCAGGAACAAGAAACACGGGTTATGAGAAGGTTATCAGGGAGATGTGTGAAATATTTAAAGCCAAAGTAAAATGAACCATCCATTTTCCAAATGGCATCGTCTATGAAAGGTCATAGAGATGATAGAGTCTGTGCCCGGATCTTGGGCCATAGGCAGTGAAACATCATTGATTAAATAGTCAGCCCATCACAGGGCCAACACGCATACACAGTCAGAGGCTGTATCCAATATAATGCAATTCCCTACAACATACTGTAGACTCAAACTTGTTCAAACTACTTATTTAAAATGAGCTGAAAGATCACAATTCTTGCGACTTTTTTGGGTCAGCTTGATTGTTTTATGTTCAATCCACTTATATTTGTTAACTTAATAAATTTGTGTTCGGACAACAAGAATGAATTGTGTAAATTCCGGTATTTTTTACAGCGTAAATGTATAAAGTAGCAGTGCTATGTAAGACTTTGGGAAGCTCTTGGAGAATTGTAATGTGATTAAGTTTTTGCTAAATATGAGAGATCATACATAATGCATGTTATTTTTCAACATAGGCTCATTCTGAAAACCTAGCCCCATATACATTTCTGGAAATCATGAATTATGTAGCCTGAAGTACGTATGGCTGCATTTCATTTCTTAAACAAACGTTACGGGCAGTGGCGGAGCTACAATTTTTTACAGGGGGTGGCCACTGCTATTTCAGGGGGTCACACACACACACACACACACACACACACACACACACACACACACAC
>CAIGQZ010031449.1:2197461-2237150 GCA_903798205.1 Danio tinwini | reverse complement strand
CACACACACACACACACACACACACACACACACACACACACACACACTGTACTCAAATAATAAATTAATTAAAAAGTTTTAATTGCAAAAACAATGCTGAATTCCTTTAGAAAAACATTAGCATAAAGAAAAAACAAACTAAAAATACTGCAATAGCAGACATCAAACAGACCTGAATTTGAAAAAAAAAGCACTTTGTTTGTGCTTCTTTATAAAGAAGTCTAATATCTCGCCCTTATTTTCATGTTTAATTGACCCTGTCCAAAAATATAAAAGTCTGGTTACATCTGATCCAATTAGAAACACATTTATCCATCATCATACCTGGACACTAATATCAGCAACCGATCAAAAAACAATTTTCTGAAGAAAGTATATGAGCTGGCTATTCCATTATAAATAAATTGAACTCACAAACAGCTAACCTTACATTACTTCTCCATAACAGCAAAATATTTAAACATCGTAAATTTAAATATAATAACTTGCATACATGGAATGTATCAGAATTAACGTTATTGCATCTTAACATGTACTTCTCGAGGTGTTGTCACGTGGAATACTTCAAGCAAGACGTCTTTCCATCAAGCAAATTTCTCGTGTTAGCACCCACCTCACCATCACCCACCGGAGCGAAAGGTGGCAGTAACACACCAAAAAGTTTGTTGTCTACACGATAACTATATGAAAAGTCTCCCAATTGTCCCCTCCCACCCCCTCCCTTTCTTTTATAATTAATTAATTAATTTATTTTATATATTTTTATATATAACTTCAACACAGTATATATTGTTTAAAAAGAAAACTGCAAATGTCTTCATTTAATTAATTTTACTATTTTCTTTCCTTCCCCTTTCTCCCTAATGTTTTAAGTATCCATCTGTATCCTTACTGACTATCTCTGATGTATCTCTGATTTTGTGTTATGTTCTAATAAAAAAACAGATAAAAAAACAAAAAAAAAAGTTTGTTGTCGACCACCATAAAACAGGTAGAAGAAGAAATCGTCATTCTCGCCATCATATGGCTTTACTTTCATCGGCTAGACACCAGCTTCACAGCATGAATGTCGGTGCCGTCCCTTATTGATCCGCAAGCAGTAAATGTAGCTTCTGTGGACGCTACTGTGGTAAAATAATAGCTTCGCTACTGAAAAGCTATTGATTTAGAACGTAGCAACACTACCGCCACACTACTTAGAAATGTAGCTAAGCTAGTAGCGTCACTACTTGTAGCAACGCTACTGCCCAATACTGTTCGTCTTACTTGAAATTATGCTCTTGTCTTCGGCAGCGAACATCACTCCCAATTTGCACATGCAAGCCATGCACCTCCATTGGAAATAACGACTTGCGCTTGGAAAAGACGCGATATGTGAACAGCTGACGTCATTTGCAATCTCCAGCAGATGATCTTCTTGCATAGGCATGCTGGATTCACCTGATGTGTTGACGAATGGGTTGCATTTCCATTCCATTCCATCCCTTTATCTCTTTGCAAACAAACTTTTCCCTTTATCTCTTTCCAAACAAACTGTTTATTACTCATTATGCTAGCTAGTGGGACAACTCTGCACAGGACGTTTGGACAGAGGAGAAATGGTCATGCCCAACTGAGACAGTTTTTTTTCCCTTCACTTTCGTCAATTGGTGAAGTTGGTTCCTCGCCACTGGCTTGCTTGGTTTGGGACTTGTGGAGCTGCGCATGGATGGATTTGCTCTTCAGTGTTTGGACTCTCAGCAGTGAAAATTAAACCACACTGAACTGAACTAAACTGAACTTCAGCTCTGAAAACTGAACTGACACAGTTTCAATCTACTAGAACTTCTACGTTAAGTTGCTTTGACACAATCTACATCGTAAAAGTGCTATAGACATAAAGATGAATTGAATTGCTAGGGGGTGAGAACTTTTTCACAGGATGAAGAATTCTGTTGAAATATATATTTTTAGGGGCAGCACGGTGGCTCAGTAGTTAGCACTGTCACCTCACAGCAAGAAGGTTGCTGGTTTGAGTCCAGGAGGCATTTCTGTGTGGGGTTTTTCCCGTTTGCGTGTGTTTCCTCTGGGTGCTCCGGTTGCCCCCACAGTCCAAAGACATGCACTATATGTGAATTGAGCAAACAAAATTGTCTATATTGTGTGTAAATGTGAGAGTGTATGGGTGTTTCCCAGTACAGGGTTGCAGCTGGAAGGGCATCCACTGCATAAATCATATGCCGGGTTAGTGCTTTATTCAGCTGTGGCCACCTCTGAAATAGAGACTAAGCTGAAGGAAAATGAAGACACTTGCGTGTTTCCTTGAAAATTAAGTGGAATTTACCTTGATGTTTAAATTCAGAACGCACGATTCATGCTATTAACAAACCAAATTGTAGCTCAATAAACAATTAATTATTAACTATTATTAATCATTAGTAAGGTAGTAGTTGGGTTTAGGAATTGGGTAGGGTTAGAGATGTAGATTAAGATAATACGTTAATATCTTAATAATAGGCAGTTAACAAGCCTAGTAAATGGTGTGAATTGTTAGTTAAACTAAAGTGTTACCAAAAATGTAGTCTGACATGCTTTTGTCAAGTATTTATGAGTCAGAATGACCTAATCTGACAGACTGGCTGTTTCGTAGTCTGATCCTGGCATTTTTTGAAACCAAAAATAAACTGGTATGCTTCATTGTAGGCCAGAACCATATGGTTTGGTGTAGATCTCAAATCATTAAAGTTGAGGTCCTGACTCAGTGTTCAAGTCATCTTGTTACTGATTTCCTTAATGAATCATTCCCAAATTGGCAGCCGGCGAATGAAATAAAATGAAGATGGCAATATTAACATCTCATAGACCTCAAACATTTGATTAAATGCAGTCATTTGAGCAGCAGAATTGATGTTAGAGTTAGATAGTCATGCAAAGTACCTTCCTGGGCATTTACTACAATGCCAATCTTGGTGACACTGATCCCTGTAACACTTGAGTTAATGAATCAGTCCTTCAGATTTCAACCACTGGCCTTCAAATGGGAAATGAGCCACATGGCAGCGTGTTTTATTTTTCTCTGTAGAAGTTTACCTACTGGGTATTCCTGGTAAAGCTTAAGAGTTTCGCGTGACTGGGGAGTAAATGTCGGGAGTTTTAGTTTTGCGGTTTCATGTTTGGCTTCAGTGACTCTTGTTTTTGCTCAGCGGTTCCCGAGGTGCCAAAGAGTCAGTCAGCTGAGGCTGAAGTGAAAGGAAGACAGAAGAATGAAAGAAAATACATATATCTTCCAAAACAATCCCAAGTGTAGCTAAAAATCTAGGGCAGATTTATTGTTATGCTTGGTAGGACATCACATGTTATTTGTTCGCCAGAGTTTCTTGTTATTATTTTCTGGCTTGTTCTTCTTCAATGTTACACATTGACTATGAAATGTAGACAGGGTTTTCACTCTTAATGTTAAATTCCCTCACTTTCACTCACTAAAAAGCTAAATTTTCATGACCTTATTTTTCACATGAAGAGATGCGGTGATAATTGTGACATATGTATGGAAACTTCCAGTTTTTATTAACTTTCATAATTTTTTTGCTGTACAAAACAGCTTGTTATGATCTGTGATGTTGTAAAGTGTAATCGATATATATACACAACAGTTCTGTCTGGATCTCAAATCTGATTGGCTGATAGCAGTGTGATATTCTGCAAAAACAGCACTCCCCTGCTGAAAAATCCAGCTTAAACCAGCCTAAGCTGGTTGGCTGGTTTAAGCTGGTCGACCAGCCTGGTTTTAGAGGGGTTTTGGCCATTTCCAGGCTGGTGTCCAGCCATTTCCAGCCTGGTCTTAGCTGGTCAGGCTGGAAAATGACCAGCTAAATCCAACTAAAACCAGCTTGACCAGCCTGGTTTAAGCTGGACATAGCTGGTTTTGGCTGGGCTCCCAGTCTGGCTGAGCTGGTAAAGCTGGTCTTAGCTGGTCATCTCCCAGCCAGAAATGGCCAAATGACTGGAAACCAGCCTGGAAATGGCCAAAACCCCTCTAAAACCAGGCTGGTTGACCAGCTAAAACCAGCAAACCATCCTAGGCTGGTTTAAGATGGATTTTTCAGCAGGGTCGTACAGCCTCTTCACCCTTCTGTATTACTCCACCTACATAGAGTGACAGCAGATGAATGAACTCACTACAGTTTGACAAAGTTGCAGCTGTTAGACAAATAAAAAAATATATATTTTTAATTTCGAAGATTCAGCACGTCGGCAGCCATCAGCCTGTCATACTGAGCAGAGCAAAGATGGTTGATGTTCCGCCACAAAATGGCGACAGAGACCACATAATAAGTCCTTAGGGGATAAAAACTCAGCGTAATAATTAATCTACAGGTGAATAAATTATAATAAAACAGGTAACTGACTTTCTAAGTCCATCTCTCTCTTGTATGTTGTCATGTATTTATGTATTTATACTATGGTACTCTGCTAGTGTTTGCTTTGCTTGGGCTTTCTCAAGGTTAATTGTGATATCCCAATTTCAACTGAAATATTGGCAAATCTCTGTAGACTGATGCCATTTCATGCTGTTCAGCCTTATATATATATTATATATATCTTAAAACGAGAGCAAAATCATGTGTTTTGTCATCACTTTAGAAATAAGAATCATTCAAATACTAGCTCAAAAGTGACGTTGGTGATTTAGCAAAAGGGTTTTTGAGACTCAGTGTTGGGTTTTCTATACACACAATTATGTTTTCAAACTGTTATAAAAATGCAACATCACACTCGTAGCAGTGCGATTATGGCTGTATATTGTCACTATACACAGCTAACACACGCTTCCATAAGTGCCGATATACAGCCATATCGCACTGCTTATATACATATATTAAGAATACAACTACAGTTTAATATATATATATATATATATATATATATATATATATATATATATATATATATATTAGGGCTGTCAAAATTAGCGCATTAACGCACGCGATTAATTTGAAATATTTACCGCATTTAACGCAGTTGCAGTTTTTTTTTATTTCCTGTTGTGGCCAACGTGTGTTCAGGGAGAAGTGTGTCCATAGAAGCGACCTAGGCGGCCACCCTTGGGCAGCAGAATCGTGGGCAAACTTCCCGGGCCTCACTTTCATCCACGAATAGGTCACTTTCTATTTCACCGTCGGGTTGAGAGCGACATGATCGCCGTTTGCCTAGAGCGCCAGTGCAGCTTGCTCCGACCCTGCTTGTGTTTAATGTGCAAAGAAATATGGATAAGACCAAGGAAGCGCTTTTAGACGGAAAAGTTCAGTATAAAACAATTAAGGTCGCATCACCTAAGGGGGTGTGCTGTACTGCGCTCTCTCTCTCTCTCTCTCTTCACATGACTTTTAAGGGCTCAAAATTAAGGATTTACCAAATGTATCTCTGACCACACCAAAAACAAATAATTATTTTAGCCACAATTTCTTATGTGCCAAAACAAGCAAAATATAGCTGTTTACATGCACTTTGTAATTCAACAAAATGTTTCTTTAAAAAAAAAAAAAACATTTTAGAAGAATTATTGTCATGTATCAAAAATATGCACAGTAATCTGACCTGGCTAAATGTCCCAGATCATCAGTTAACTACACATAAATGGAGATAATATGGAAATTGGAAAATAATAATAATAATAAAGTATTGAATACAAACAATTGTATTCATCAAAAAAGTTGTACTGCGAATTGAGAACATTAATTATAAAGTAGAAACAATTTTGCTTAGTCCTCCTTAACATTTAGCCAGTTGCTGGACAACACAGAGAGAGAGAGAGAGAGAGAGAGAGAGAGAGAGAGTGAGAGAACGCGCAGTACAGCGCACCCCCTTAGGTGATGCGACCTTAATTGTTTTATACTGAACTTTGTATACTGAATCGCTAAATGCCTCCTCAATTGGACAAAATCATCTGCTAAATGACTAAATGTTTTGTCTAGTCAGTGAAACAAAAGCCTATAGCAGTGTGTATTTTACAGTCTGCTCTGTTTCACAGGTCTCCCCTCAGTCATTTGTAAGAGTTAATAGGTCCTCTGTGTTGTGTGCTTCCACTCCACCAAAACACAGCACCTTTCATCGGATTTGAACATTGAATCTTGGAAAGAAGCTCTGTGTTTGCCTTGGACATGAAACGGGGTTGTCACCATTTTTCCAGAACCGTCAGAAAAGGGAAGGAACTTTTAGAGTATTTCTACTGGGAACTTCAAGTCAGACAGTTCCTGTGGAAGCCTGTTTTTACCTCCAAGTTGAAAATATTTGACTGCGGTTATTTAAGGTTTTGCGTGCTTGGAAAGTTGTACGTAGATGACAATGTTGTCAAAATGATGACTAAATATGCTGTTTTTTTCATGCCAGGCCAGTAGATGGCCTTTGAGTTGAGTTTGTGCACATGGGATTTTTAATTTGCTACCAAAACCGCTGCAGAATGCTGCTTTGACACTTGTGTTTACCGCGGCCCATGGGAAAAAATCTTTATATTAAAGTGAGGCTACTGCTCGGCTCGGATTCATCCCCCGATTATTCCACTCAGGGTTTGCAGCTTTAAAGTCATTCTTTAAGAAATGTAGCCTACTTCTTTATATCAGCAGTCAGTGCTTTTTTAAAATATTTTCTTTATTACATTTTTTGTTATTCAAATACTACATATATAGCAAAGTACACCCCTCACAGATTTTAAATGAATATTTTCTACAGAATGCTTTATAATATGCTTGTGCATATATGTAATGTGTATTTATATAGTGCATTTATTGTGTACGGCCGTACACCCAAATCGGGGGGGGGGTCTCTCCACACCACCACCAGTATGCAGGATCCACTTGGATGATGTGACAGCAGCCACAGGACAACGGCGCCAGTGCGCTCACCACACACCAGCTATAGGTGGAGCGAAGAGACAGTGATAGAGCCAATTTGGTGGATGGGGATGATTGGGAGACCATGATCGTAAGGGCAGAGAGGGAATTAAGCCAGGACACCAGGGTTACACCCCTACTCTTTCTAAGAAGTGCCATGGGATTTTTTATGACCACAGAGAGTCAGGACCTCGGTTTAACGTCTCATCCGAAAGACGGCCCCCACTGACAGTACAGTGTCCCCTTCACTTTCACTGGGGCATTAGGACTCACACAGACCGCAGGTTGAGCACCCCCTGCTGGCCTCTCTAACACCACTTCCTACAGCAACCTAGTTTTCCCATGTGGTCTCCCATCCAGGTACTGACCAGGCTCAGCCCTGCTTAGCTTCAGTGAGTAACCGGTCCTGGGCTGCAAGGTGATATGGCTATATACATTAGATTATTCAGTACCAAAGCAAAATTTGAAACCAATCTAACAAAAAAATAAACTAATGATTACAGTCCAAAAATTTGTACACTCAAATTAATAAGTTGAGGGAAAATATTAAGTAAAAAAACAACATAAACATAAAAAAAATTTGTTGAAATGTTGCAATAACTTATTTTAATTTAAATGTATTAATCGTTCTATTCTTAAAGATGTTTGGTGTGTATATATACAGTATTTACTATTATGTGACTAAAGTTTTAATCATTATTAGTGTTTTAATCATTATTAAGTGAAATAAAACGGCATCAAATTACGGCAGGCGAATGTTAACATTACTTTGATTAAGCTTGAACTTAGGGCGTACTTACACTATGCTATCCGAACAGTGTCCAGGCCCGTTTCCCGGATAGTTTGGGAAGTGTGAGTGCTTTGAATCAGGCTCAGGCACGGTTCACTTGGGCGGCCCTGATCCGGTTGGAAGAGGTGGGTCTGAGCGCGTGTGTGTGAGTGCAAAATGCATTTGAGCCCGAAACTGAAAGCGAGACGTGACTTTTAAGGGACTGTTTCATATAGATTTTTTGATCATTCATACTGTTCAATGAACGCAAAACTGTCGTAGATTATTAAAGACGCAAACCCCTCACTGCACGTCAGCTGCGCCTTCAGCAAACCTCCTAATTCCTGCAGCACGAGGACTTTATGATTGTTTATGAGTGTCAAAAGTGGCTGATCTGGTCAGCGTGAATAGCCTAGTGGTTAGTGCATCGACATATAGCACCCAGGTGCTCGCGGCGACCCGAGTTCAATTCCCGGCTCGAGGTCCTTTGCTGATCCGTCCCCAATCTCTGCTCCCCATACTTTCCTGTTTGTTAATCTCCACTGTCCTGTCAATAAAGGTGAAAACCCCTTAAAAAAAAAAGTGGCTGATCTGTTCGGCAAAATATTAGACTGCGTGTCATTGCATATCAAACAACTTAAACGATATAACTAAAGAAATCTCTGCGAAAGCGCTTACTGAACAGCGCAATCATCCATGACGTAAGCGCGCCCAGGCCCGAATGTAATGTGAGTGCAGGCCGTCGGGGGAGATGGGAGGGGGGACAAGCGTGCTTTGGCCCGGTTCAAGGCAACTGTACATAGTGTGAGTACGGCCTTAGACTTAAACCTAAGAGTTAACCTGCCCCATACCAGGCTAGTTTACCAGCATAAGTTGCCAGAGGAATTGAGTTTGAACTATCGTAAATTTGATTTATAAAACAGAATCCAACATTAATAAACCATCAAGCCTTGCTTTTTCGCTAAGCTTGGTTTATGGAACAGCCCCATGGGGTCTGTAAAACCGTATTTACTAATGATTATGGCTTATAGATGGTTCAGTTAAGTCAGGGGTGCTCAACCCTGGTCCTGGCGATCGACCTTCCTGCTGATTTCAGCTCCAGCCCTGATCAATCACACCTGAACCAATTAATTAGAACGTGAGGAGAGCTTGATAATTACAGGCAGGTGTGTTTGATATGGGCTGCAACTGAAAACTGCAGGAAGGTTGATCGCCAGGAATAGGGTTGAGCACCCCTGAGTTGTCAATATTTAAAGTTTCTTCCATCAAATTTGTTTTCAAAGAACACAGTGGGAATTGACGTACACAAGTTTCAACACCGTTTTGTGCACACATGTTTATACATGTACTGTACTAAGGCATAGGTCTCAAACTGGATTCATGGAGGGTTGTAGCTCTGCACAGTTTTGCTCCAACCCTAATCAAACACAACTGATCCAAACTAATCAAGCTGTTCAAGACTACTAGCTACTATTATGAAGGTGTGATTTGGAGGTGGTTGGAGCTAAACTGTGCAGAGCTGTGGCCCTCCAGGAGTTTGAGACCACTGTACTAAGGTATACAGATATGACTACCAAGAATGCGCGTTTCTTCACGCGCAGTACTGCAATTTGTCACTCGCAGTCACGCGCTTTACTGCGGCTGTAACGACCACATTTTCATAAATAAAAAAAATGATGTGCTTTACGCAATAGCCACCAGGTGGCGCAGGGAACAACCACTTTTCCATTGACTTACAGAAGTTGTCATGGGTGTTTCAGTGCATGGACAGTATTTGTATACAAGAGCGCTCGATTCAGCTCCCTCGATGCCACCAGCAGCTGGGTTTCTTTCTTTCTTTATTTTGGAGAACAGGCCCGGTTCGGCTAATCGGGAGGATTTTTGTACTGTTTTTTGACATTTATGTCTAAATTAATAGCCAAATGCATTACGTTTATCATTTCAGTTGAAAATGGTGCTGTGTTTTAAAATGTGTTAGAAATGTAAGCTTCAGCGAAGGTTCTAACAGGAAGACTCGAATTCTACGTCATTTATACTTATCAATTCAACCAATAATGATCAAGCTAGTTGTATAAAAAGCCGTCTAAAACAATTTCCTTCGCTGATCATAGGTGACAAACCGAAGTTACCTCCACCCTCCCCACCACCCCGTTCTCGCTGGGGGTTGGCTCCGCCCTGCCTTCATCTTCAGGCAGTATTTGCCAGCTCTTCACGAGACCTGCATCATCGACGGGGCTTAGGCCAAAGGACTATACACAAAGGACAGTAACTGAAATTGCAATGTTTTATGCATTTTAAATAAATGTTATAACGTTTTTCTGCCTCCTGAGTCTTTCTAGTAGAAATAATTGTATGGATATGGCCATACATGAACATATACTGTATATGCGGATGTAGGCTACCAACAGTTTTGTCCAGCCAGTTTCATAACTACAATTAGAAAGCAATATTGGATTTTCATTAGTTTATATTCTGCCGTTTTCGATTAATCATACAGTGCTCAGCATTAATGAATCCACCCCTCACAGATCTGTCTTTTAAAGTAGGATTCTCTATAGCAGTGTTTCTCAATCACGTTCCTGGAGGACCACAGCACTGCATGTTTTGGAAGTTTCCATTGTCTGTCACACCCATCACAGGTCTTTCATTCTCTGCTAATGAGCTGCTGATCTGAATCAGGTGTGTTTGGTTAAGGAGACCTGGAAAATGTGTAGAGGTGGTGGTCCTCCAGGAACATGGTTGAGAAACACTGCTCTATAGGATGCTTTAGGGTAAGTAAATTTGTCTTTTTTGTGTGTGCATTTACTTTAGATTAGTCAGTACTGAAGCCAAATCTGGAGCAAATCAGAGAAAAAACACTTAAGCTCTAAGTCCAAAAATTAGTATGCTTCAATTAATATGTTGGGGAAAATATATGATTGTAATGAACAGGAAAAATCAAGAGAATTAAAAAAAAAAAATTGTTTAAATGCACCAAAGACTAACGCCTTTACTCACTGAGAAATTGTTAATAAATATAAATTTTTAAAAGGGGACCTGAGCTGAGCACTGAATTTATTGTAATTCCTAATGGTTAAAAACATATGTGCAATGTATATAAAAATACATATTTTTGCAATATGTTGGAATACACTCACCGGCCACTTTATTAGGTACACCTGTCCAACTGCTTGATAACCCACATTTCTAATCAGCCAATCACATGGCAGCAACTCAAAGCATTTAGGCATGTAGACATGGTCAAGACGATCTGCTGAAGTTCAAACCGAGCATCAGAATGGGGAAGAAAGGGGATTTAAGTGACTTTGAACGTGGCATGGTTCTTGGTGCCAGACGCAGAGTATTTCAGAAACTGCTGATCTACTGGGATTTTCACGCACAACCATCTTCAGGGTTTACAGCGAATGGTCTGAAAAAGAGGAAATATCCAGTGTGCGGCAGTTCTGTGAGCGCAAATGCCTTGTAGATGCCAGAGGTCAGAGGAGAATGGCCAGACTGGTTCCAGCTGATCCAAATAACCACTCGTCACAGTCGAGGTGTGCAGAAGAGCATCTCTGAACACACAACACATCCAACATTGAGGCGGATGGGCTACAGCAGCAGAAGATCACACTGGTAGAACAAAAAACTGAGGCTACAATTCACACAGGCTTATCAAAATTGGACAATAGATGATTGGAGAAACGTTGCCTGGTCTGATGAGTCTCCATATCTATAGCCATATTCGGATGGTCGGGTCAGAATTTGGCGTCAACAACATGAAAGCATGGCTCCATCCTGCCTTGTATCAACGGTTTAGGCTGGTGGTGGTGTAATGATGTGGGGGATATTTTCTTTACACACTTTAGGCCCATTAGTACCAATTGAGCATCATGTCAACACCACAGCCTACCTGAGTATTGTTGCTGACCATGTCCATCCCTTTATGACCACACTGTACTCATCTTCTGATGGCTACGTCCAGCAGGATATTGCGCCATGTCATAAAGCGTGAATCATCTTAGGCTGGTTTCTTGAACATGACAATAAACTCACTGTACTAAAAAAGCCTTCAAAGTCACCAGATCTAATTCCAATAGAGAACCTATGGGATATGATGGAACAGGAGATTCACATCATGGATGTGCAGCTGACAAATCTGCAGCAACTGCGTGACGCTATCATGTCAATGTGGAGCAAAATCTCTGAGGAATATTTCCAGTACCTGGTTAAATCTATGCCATAAAGGATTAAGGCAGTTCTGAAGGCAAAAGGGGTCCAACCCGGTATTAGTTAGGTGTATCTAATAAAGTGGCCGTGAATGTATAACGTATATTTTATATATGGAAAATCCAAATATGAACTTGTATGTCCTATAGGTAATTTATGTATATTGGCCAAGCGGCAACCTCCCGCTCTCCCTTGGGAAGCCCATACTGAAACTAATTCATCGAAATTCCGCTATAGTCCTGGCTCCATAATAGAGCAAATTTCTATTGAGCCCACTGTTAAAATGGCCAACTTTACAGCAGAAAACAAGGTGTTTACAGCCTGGTACAAAGAATGATTTTGGTTCATATAGCTAATATTACCCTTCGTGACAACTGTTAGGGGGTGAATTTTTTTATAACTCATCCATTTCTTTTATATTAGGCTATATTAAGTTTGCATAATTAAGGGCGTGGCCACTTGAGTGACAGCTAGGTCTCGCCGGTTGCCATCACGTCACCTCAGCTGATTTCGGCTGATATGATCTTGGCATATACATCATATTTTTGTGTTGTTTTATGTGGCTTTACACAGTCAGTTGCCTTTTGGAATTATTTCTTACAATTATCAAATAATATGGCATGCTGTGTGCACTTAATTGTGCTCACAAACTATTCACATGGCCTCCGTTTCCCAGGTAAGTGAAATTATATACTTATACACCATCTCTATAAATGTATTTGTTTTATTTAAGATCATTTATAATGTTCTTTAGACCTGTAATGCACTCCAGAATCTGAAAGATTTATTAGCTGTAGGCTCAAGAACAGTCATCTGAAACGTTGTCATACAGTGTTCTGCCTGGATTTCATCCTTGCATTTACTAGCACAGACTATATCCGAAAGTAAGTATATGGAAGTAATTCGCACTTTCCTCCTGTTGAAAAACGTCATAAGAACGATGCTTATAGTGGCTCAATGTGTAATACATTGATCCACTAAGCATTGTGCTTATGACGTTGCTTATGAAACAGTGTTTTTAAAAGTCTAAACACTTTATTGATATAGTATACAACCAAGCACATGTGATCAGAACACAAACGAGTCGCAGGTAATGAAGTATTAGGTGTTTCTCATGCGTCTGTAGCTCCGCTCATGCTCCGCCTTTTTGTCCTTGTATGGTATGCCCCGGTTGGTGCGATGACACGGTAACAAAATGGCGATGGTTGGTCACGTCTACTGGTAGCTTCTTTTGGGTTCCTCATAAACCTATGGGTGACGTCACGGACACTACGTCCATATCTTTTACAGTCTATGATATTGGTATATCTCCAATTTCTATATTACAGCAATAGTTAAATAAATTAATAACCTTTAAAATATCCATCACTTTATCTTCTATTAAACACAAATGATGATAATTTTTCCAAATATGTTCATATATTTCTGTCATCCAAATAATGAAAGTCAAAGGGCTCCAGTGGTTTGTTATTTTAGTCCCTATTGACTAGGGTGGGAATATAAATGAAAGTCTTGGAACAACATTTTTGTTTCGTTTCATTTTATCCAATAAACACTTTTAAAAACTGCATTGAGTTTCCACATGGGGTCCGAAGAAAAATCTGGATCCTGAAGCAGAACCAGCATTGGCCGACTTACAGCACTGAGGCCTATCAACATGTTTACCTTAACACCGAAGCGTTGGAGGAATTTCTCGCGTCAGCTAATTTGAAAGTGATGAAACGTCGGATGTCTGTCTAAGACGCCGCTATACGCTCTAAATGGGTGGCTGTGATACATGGGCTTGTAAAGCGGTGCAACCCAAGTCATAAACCATCCGTGCATTTTGGGTTATGATGGATACCATTTGTCCCGAAGGCTTGTAAAGATTTCGAGTCTGGTGATATCACCGCATTCCTGCGCTGGGATCCTGGGGAAAGTGTTTATATGGGATGCGGTCCAGACTGCCGTCAGCTCCAGAGACTTCTTGCCCGTGGCTTCATCCGCCATTTTTTTTGGCATCAGAAGTGATATCACCGGTTCCCACCAGCAGATATGACAACCACCCTTAACTCCGCAGAAATCTGATCCGGTAGGCTAATATTTGGAGTGTCTCAGCTCTTTTGTTGTGTGCTTTCATCTTGAGGGTAATCTACACAGTAGCCCAGACGAAAAAAATGAGAGACGTGGGCACTCCTGGCGTTCTGGGAATAGGCCACCATGACGCACTGACAGCTGGGCTTATACTTGTTGAGCCTATGGATATTCAGCCATAAAGCATATAAAGTTTTTCCTCCTCAATCATAAAATGTTTCGGACAGCTGCAGCTGTAACAATAATGAGCGTAGAGACGACATTGTGCCAGCAACTGCTACTGTAAGAGATTGGTTCATATTAAGGCTATATTTAAATGAAAAATCACACTGGAGATAAATCACGCTGTAATGCTAACTGGTGGTGATTTTGTGTGTGTGTGTGTGTGTGTGTGTGTGTGTGTGTGTGTGTGTGTGTGTGTGTGTGTGTGTATATATATATATGTATATATTGGGTTATAGGTTTTGCTCAGGAGCAGGAATCTTTCGTAACACTTTACAATAACAGTACATGACAAATGATGCACTATTGTGTAAACGAAACGATCTGAACTAATGATGAGTTAAGGCAGGGGTGTCCAAACTCGATCCTTAACGGCCGTTGTCCTGCATAGTTTAGCTCCAACCTCCTTCAACACACCTGCCTGGAGCTTTCTACACTCACAGAAATAAAGGTACAGGAGCTGTCACTGGGGCAGTACCTTTTTAAAAGATACATATTTAGTACCCAAAGAATCCACATTGCTACCTCAAAGGGACATATTAGTACCCAAATGTACCTAATAAGTACCTTTGAGGTACCATTATAGACCCTTCAGGTACAAATTTGTACCTTTTGAAAAGGTACTACCCCAGTGACAGCTCCTGTACCTTTATTTCTGAGAGTGTAGTATACCTAGAAAAACGATTAGCTGATTCAGGTGTGTTTATTTGGGGTTGGAATTAAAATATGCAGGACACCGGCCCTCCAGAACCTAGTTTGGGCAGCCCTGAGTTAAGGCATGCGCTAACTTTGAATGCTCAAGAACCACCCACTATGCTATTTAATTGACAAGTTAACCAACCAATCACATTTCGTTTTCTTTTGAAACCTAGCAGGCACACAATGTCATAAGACGTTAATATTAGGTTAGATTTAGGCCAATGTCTTAATTTAGGTCAGCGTCTGAGGCCAACATTATTTGACGTCCAATAATGACGTTGATATTTGGTTGATTTTAGGTTGTGTTGAAAAGTGACCAAAATCCAATGTCGAGCCAACCAGAGCCATATGGATGTCAAATACTGACATTTATTTGTAGCAACCAAAATTCAACGTCTGATAGATGTCATATTGGTAACGTCCACACAACGTCAAGCTGTAACATCATTAGACACTGATATTTGGTTGATTTTAGGTTGTGTTGAAAAGTGACCAAAAGGAGGGCGGTTGAGGAGGGGGTTCGGTAAAATGAGGTGTTCGATCAGATTTTAGAATTGCCGGATCGGGAGTGTTCCGGCACAAATTAAGTCCTGGGTAACGTCCACACAACGTCAAGCTGTAACATCATTAGACTGATATTTGGTTGATTTTAGGTTGGACATTGATGTTGGTCTGACGGTGGATTCTGACATCAACCCGATTTTCATTTCCAAACAAAATGCAATGTCCCCGGGATGTTGGGGTATGTCAATCTGTGCCTGCTGGGAATATCCACAGATTAACAGATTTGTGTTGTATCGAAATTTGACATCCCTGCCTGAAAAACCTGTTAGATGAAGCTACAATTAAATAACTTTGCAAAATGACTCTTATAATTTCTTACTCCTTACTCTTAAAGCTGACTTAAACTTCTGCGTCGAGTGATCAGCATGACCCACAGCTTCTGCCTTGCGCATAGCTGTGCATTTATACTTCTGCTTGCTGTTTCTGTTGCTCTGCAATAACACCTCAGAAACACTAGCTGGCGGTAGAGTTTTATGTTCCTCTATGTCGAGTTTCTTCGCGGGTGTTCTGATTTTTTCTGAACGCTAATGTACAAGTAGCTAAAACCTGCTCATTCAGAGGCGGGAACCGGCGGACGTGCAACAACAATAATCATAAGGTAAACACAAAACAATCTAGAGCTCCTTTACGGGACTCCACACTTGTAAACACTCGGTCTCGCCCACATTGGTCACAGCTACCAAACTGACAGAGCTTGCACTATGCATTGTTGCAACCTGTAGTGATGCCACCACGTGAAGGCTGTGCCGAAGCATTCGTGTGCGCTTGACGCAGAAGTATAAATCAGCCTTTACTCTATAGAGCAAAATGATATATGACCTGATAATTTGTATGGGGAGTAAATTTAAATCAATTTGCACTATTTAAGAGACTTGTGTATTTATTAGTATTAGTGGTGTAACGGATCACAAATCTGCAGTTCGGATCAAACTACGGTTTTATAATGCTAAATATAGAAATCTAACATCTTGTACAACAGATCATATTTATCTTCAATTAATGATTCAACAATTATTATACTGTAGGTGTATTATTTCTGAAAACCTATTCAGTCACATCATTTTGATGGTTGTTTGTCGCCATCTGTTGGTTACACAATGTAATTGCTTTTACCAGCGTCAAAAATTCACCAGCGCCATGTTTCATTAAGCAGTGATTTTGGGGGGGCTTTGGGGTTGTTGGGGCGGTGGATGGCGGAGGATTGTCGCAGATGGAAGTGAGCGGGGCGGAGGTGTTGCGGACAAAAGTGAAGAGGGTTGAGGAGTCGCGAAAGAAAGTGAAAGTGAACAGCCAACGGGTAGGAGAGCGGTTGAGGAGGGGGATCGGTAAAATGAGGTGCCGGATCAGATTTCAGAGGTGCCGGATCCGAAGTGTTCCAGCACAAATTAAGCCCTGGTCCCACCACAACTTTTCCCATCATCATTATATCTTACAGGGAACCCTAAATGCTTTCATGCACGCGATTTGAATGACGCGGGAGGCGATCTCTCTGCAGTGGTTATAAATGTTGGATTAACTGACAAGTAAAAAATAAAATAAAATTAATCCGCAGGTCACGTGTGTTCCGAACCGTGAGTTGTGATCCGTACGGATCACGGATCAACAGTGATCCATTTCACCCCTAATTAGTATTGTTTTTCATCTAACTGGCCTACAGAAATTGCTTTAAATAAATGTCCCCTTATAGTAGCCTACATCATTACTGTTGAATTATATTTTTTGTAAGTTGTTGTCTTTTATTCAAGATTGGTTTTGTGTTCATATTATAGTCTTAAAAGTATCAAATTCCAAGCAAATTTCTTCTAAAACAGGTATATGGAAATGACAGGTATATTTGGGTGGACGAAGAGGTTTGAACATAAAAGAGGTTCAGTGTTGTTACTGTTTCCTCTTCATTTTCTGAGGTGCAAAACTTTATTATAGAAGAAAAAAGGCCCATAGTGGCTTTTCCTACCAAAGCAAAAATAATTTTCCAATATGATTTTTACCGCCAGTTTATCAGGAAGTGACCATTTTTTCTAGTCGACTCACTGGGTGGAAATTTAGCACATGTTTTTATGCAATATTTTTGTTTTTCCACATCTTTGGATGGACACATGTAGTGTATGTCATGCTTAGTTCATCAAAGTCTTCTGTTTGTGCATTCATAATAGCTAAAGAAAACTTTTAAAGGTCCCGCAAAATGCTTTAATGTAATCTCAACAAAAAAAATGAAGAGAGCGTGGACATATAGTACTCCTCCCATTTAAAAAAATTGTGAATAGTGTTTTATTTTTATCACAACTCTGCCAGTGAGGATGATTGAACCCAAGTGAGTAGGGGGAAGCTGCAGGCCCGTAGACCCAACTGCACGCTCACACCAGCAATTTTAGATATATTTCCAGATCTGAGGTGAACTATCTGCTGCTGCTTTCAGTGTATGGCAGTAAATGTCATGTAAAATGGCATTCAAACTTACATTGTTAGCATTTAGCACTAAATAAAGCACACAAGGTTTACCTGAGGTGATCACTGTCATATGTTTCTGTTGTTCAGCTGTGAGAAATAGAAGCCGTTTCTAATATATCAATTCAAGGTGTTGGTTAGAACCAAAACTCCTTTTAATATAGAAAATATACCCTCTATTGCATGTCGTTGCTTTTATTTAGAACACATCAGGGACGTGCAGAGACCTTTTAAGCGGCAGGGGCTCAAGTGGAAAAAAGGGCATTTTTTATTAAATAATAATAATAATTGTACTTTATTAAATAAAATATATTAAAGGTGATTTCACCCTAAATTCACCATATACTCACCCTTAAAAGGATAGTTCATTCAAAACTAATAATTCTGTCACCATTTACTCACCTTTTGCTTGTTGCAAATCTTTTAGACTTTTTTTCTTCTGTTGAACAAACACAATAATGTTTTGAAGAAAGCAGGAAACCTGTAACCATTGACTTTCATGGTGTTTGTTTTTCCTACTCTGGAAGTCAATGATTTCAAGTTTAGCTTTCTTTAAAATATATATATATTTTTTATCTTTTATTTATTAGTGTTCAACAAAATAAAGAGACAAGGATTTGGAACCACATGAGGAGGAGTAAATAAATTTTTTTGGGCGAACGATCCCTTTTCAATCTATTATTTTTGAGTTAGTTTTTTTGTTGAACAAAATAATAAAATATTTAGAAGATGGACACACTGATAGCCACGGACTTCCATAGCTAGACAATATGTACATGTTTTATAGCTTCAATTAACATATATTCTGAATAAATGACAGCAAAAACGAGAGGGCAATATTTTTACTATCCAGCTGTCGTTCCTCCATTACATTAGCCTGTATGCTTATGCTATTGCCCTGGCTAAACTTTAGCTAACTTATTACATAGTTTTTAATCAGGAGGATGTCAGCAAGACAAAATAGCCTATTTGCTTTTGAACTTTGTGATAAATAGCTGATGTTAAATTTGAGCTTAGGTAGTCTTTTGTTAACCGTTACTAACCTCAAACAATATAGATGAATGACGGATGAATTTACATCGGTGGTTCTGTCGTTCATATCGTGCTGCCGTAACGGAGGTCAGCTAGTAATGTATGTTTACACACACTCCGTCTGCAGAGTGTGTATGGGCCAGACTGTAAAGCTATGGTCTGGATGCAGGAGTTGGCATAAGCGCTGATAGACGTTACTCCACTATTGAAACCTCAACATGAGCATTCGCCTCACATGTAGTTTTTTTCTTTCCCAAGCGCCGGTTCGAGGCTTGCTTGAAGCGGCTAGACTAAAACCAAGATATACTTTAAAACTTAGTTTTTTATTGTTTGACAGGGAAAGCTGTCCTTAAATAGAAAACACATTACCTTATACATTTATTATATTATTAGTAGTATTTAAAAAATAAATATTATAAAAAGGGCACTTTCTCTCCAGGAGAAAAAAGGGCAGGGGCTCAAGCACCCAAAGCCCCCACCTCTGCACGTGCCTGGAACACAGTTTAAAGCACTCAATCTGGCAACCTGCATTTTTTTTTGATCCAGGAGTGCAATACCTAATTCAACCACTGGGTGTCAGACTTACATACTGCACCTTTAATTTAAGTTGCATGTTTTTGGATGTCGAAACGTTGGCTGGCTTGGTAAGGACTAGAACCAGTGACGTTCTTGCTGTGAAACAACAGTGCTAACCGTGTCACCCATCTAGGAAAGGGGGAGGAGTAGGGGAGGAAGGGGGGATTCTTCAAAACAAATATGGCTGTTATATGGAACTTAGGGTATTTATAGTGGCTTAGGAATCGTCTGATTGGTGAATCATAAATTGGATAATGCGGGACCAGCCGCAAACAATCATAAGCACGTGATCCTCTTGAAATTAGTTTACAAACAAACTTCACTAAGTACTGCCTAAACCCAACCATCACAGTACTATGGGTATTATCATAGTGGGCGGTACAATGTTCACTAAGTATTGGGCCTGGTCCAGTATATTATCGGGGGTGATCTTGAGTTCTGGTGGGCCCCCAATAGTATCTCTGGCGCCCCCAAAACGGGCCCTTAGAATCATCCTAACCTTGGTTTTCTGATGGCTTTCCAGCATGCCACAAATTCTATTACTGTATAACCGACCCAATATGCTCCCTTAATATAGTTTGCTTATCGAGTATGTACTTAAGTATACAGATGGCTGTGCACGCATGTTTTTATGGCTATATGGCAGACAGATGATATTATATGAGCACATTTAGCGTAATACTTACTGTGGAGGACCATCAAAGCGAGGACAGGATGTTGTAGCGGCTGCAGGATGAGCTGGTGGTTATGAAGATCCCACAACCCCTTGGGCCAGACACCACATGAGCATTTAGAAAGAGCTGAAAATCATGTCTTACAACGCCGAAGGACAGAAACAGGAACGCGGCATTTATCAAATATTATGAAGACGTTTCAAAGAAGAAAGGGTTGGTATTTGGAGACAAGCGAAGTCAGATGTGAAGCTCTAGTTTTGTTTTATTAATCCCTTTAAATAAAAAAACACCAAGGAAAGACCTGAAGATGCCCTGGAATATGGCTTTTGTTTTCATATTTTGCAGTAAAAATGATAATGATACGCTTAGGGCATCTGTTTCCAGTTGCCTGTCTACATTGAAGTTAAAAGTACCAGTTGGTATTATTATTTTCCCAGAGTTATGTTGTGTCTTGGCAAAGTTAGATGGGCTTATATCTTTTATCTTTTTACAATCTAACCCACTCAGCAGAGGTCACATGCTGTTGACTCGCCCATGCAGTCTTAATGGGGTGATTTTCAATAAAACACACGCTACTTTCTTCTTAAGTGCCCGCAATTAATCAAATGTCACATATATGTTGTATATTAACCTTGTAAAATGCTTTATAAGGCAATGCATTTGAAAGACAAGGACAACATTGGACTTAGATCTGTATGTTATAAATTAATATCCTCAATGAACAGGAATTATAACATCGTAAACACTGATTTGAAGCAATGTATTGTTTATAAATGAGAAAAAAGATAGAGCCATTGGTATAAACTAATGAGTACACAACAAATGTTGAATGATGAATACATCCAGCAAGCACAGGACGTCAACATTATGTCAGACTAACGTTGTACCTCAACATCGTGGGGGCGTTGCATTTTGTTTGGAAATGAAAATCAGGTTGATGTCAGAAGCCAACGTCAGGCCAATTTCAACATCCAACGTCGGACAGATGTTGCATTTTGGTCACTTTCCAACACAACCTAAAAACAACAACATGTCAATGTCTAATGATGTTGCAGCTTAACATTGTGTGGACGTTACCAATATGCCGTCTATCAGACGTTGGATTTTGGTTGCCATACCTGACGAATAAATGTCAGTATTTTACGTCAATGTGACGTTGGTTTAAGATGTAGGCTAGACGTTGGATTTTGGTCACTTTCCAACACAACCTAAAATCAACAAAATATTAACGTCATTATTGGACATCAAAATAACATTGTCCTTAGACACTGGCGACCTAAATACCTAATATTAATGTCTTAAGACGTTGTGTGTATGTGCTGGGCAGGTAGCAATGCTAACAATACTCATACCTGCCAACACTCCTGTTTTTCCCGGAAGTCTCCCATATTTCAGACCCGTCTCCCGTATTGTTCTGTCTCCCGGAAATTCACCGCCCCACCCCCCGCTTCTTAGCATTTTGGTACAGTCCGGCTGAAACCTGGTGCTTGTGAGCGTGCTCTTCCGGTCGCGCGCAACCGCCCCATCTCCTCAAACCTCTAACCTTTCCCTGCTCTTCAGTTCGCGAACACATCACTAACCCCCCCCCTCTTCAGTTTGCGCACGCATGGCAGGTATGACAATACTATGCTAACATTCCCATTTGTTCCAGGAAAATGTTATCATTTTGGTTTATTGGTTTATTATATCGGTATGTTTTGGCATGTTTAAATGAGGTAAACCAATGTTTCACTGAACGGTAAGAATTGGTTTGCAATTCACACTTAGCTAATGATTGATTATAAAGCTTGTTTGGCATGCTGTCCTGGGAGAGAGGCCTGAGCTCATAAGATCCTCGAGCCCGGGGCTCCCTCCCGTTTGCAAGGCGAGATTGAGCTCAGGTAGATCTTGAGAACTCCCCTGCTGTAGTAGCTAATTAACAGATAGTGATAGTAGGTGCATGTCTATGGTGCCAATTCGGATTAGTCAATTAACGTAAGTTGCATGTATTTGGACGGTGGGAACCGGGGAACCCTGGGGAAACCCAGGTGAGTACGGGGAGAACGTGTAAACTCTGCACAGAAACGTCAGCTGGCTTGATAAGGATTAGAACCAGTGTCGTTCTTGCTGTGAGGCAACAGTGCTAACCACTGGCCACCCATCCAGGAAAGGAGAAGGAGTAGGGGTGGAAGGGGGGATTCTTCAAAACGAAGATGGCTGAGATATGGAACTTATTTATAGTGGCTTAGGAATCGTCTGGTTGGTGAATCATAAATTGGATAATGTAGGGCCAGCCGCAAGCAATCATAAGCAAGTAATCCTCTTGAAATTAGTTTATAAATAAACTTCGCTAAGCATAGATGCTAACCCTGCTGAAAAATCCAGATTAAACCAGCCTAGGATGGTTGGCTGGTTTTAGCTGGTTGACCAGCCTGGTTTTTTAGAGGGGTTTTGTCCATTTCCAGGCTGGTTTCCAGCCTGGTCTTAGCTGGCCAGGCTGGGAGATGACCAGCTAAGACCAGCTTGACCAGCCTAGCAAGGCTGGGAGCCCAGCCAAAAACAGCTTTTTCCAGCTTAAGCTAGGCTGGTCAAGCTGGTTTTAGTTGGTTTACGCTGTTCATTTTACCAGCCTGATCAGCTAAGACCAGGCTGGAAACCAGCCTGGAAATGGTCAAAACCCCTCTAAAACCAGGCTGGTCGACCAGCTAAAACCAGCCAACCAGCTTAGGCTGATTTAAGCTGGATTTTTCAGCAGGGAAGAGCAAAATTAGACTATGAACTATAAAATCATGATTTATTATGTTGTTTAATTAAGTGGATGCAATGCAGCAGTCAGAAACTGTACAGCCAAAGAATCAGAAAAGGCCCAAAGACAGAAATATTATCAAATACAAAGAAAACTAACATAAACATTAGCTTAGCATATAGAATATGCAAAAATCTCTGTATAATGACACCTAAATGAGCTCTAGAGAATTAAGGGAGATACTACTAGTATCAGTGCAAAACAACAACAACAAAAACACATTCATGCTAATTCATGTTGATAGAGTGTTCACAGAATAGCAAGGCTAATGTCAGCTAATCAACTTCTGAATGCACAACCTCAAATATCTCTGGCACTCAGGCTAGCATACAAAGTTAACTTTAGCTTCAATGAGGCAATTAGAATAGAATAGAATTATTAGCTTACAGTTAGAAAAAAATGTGAAGTAGATCAATTTGACAATCAATTTGTCTTAATATCTAGCAACCCACACAAAAAATACTATAGTAATAAATACTGTTTTGAACCATGATGTAAAAGAATTTCTGAATAAATCTGTTGGTGGTATTTTACCGCTTTAATAATACATAGTAATATAAACAAATTAACTTATACTGTGGTTATCCACAACTATTTTATACAACAAAACATCCCTTTTTATTCATTCATTAATTTTCTTTTCAGCTTAGTCCCTTTTTTAATCAGGGGTCGCCACAGCGGATTGAACCGCCCGCTTATCCAGCAAATGTTTTACGCAGCGGACGCCCTTCCAGCTGCAAATTTTAGCTTGGACTTGTGGGGGAAACCGGAGCACCTGGAGGAAATCAATGCGAACACGGCTCACGTCTGGTCCGAGCCCCTCCCCCGGAGAATTGTCATTCTATAATGATCGCTGATTGACTACTGTACTGGAAGGCAGGCTTTATTCACCTTATAGCGATTGCTGATTGGCTCCTGTTCTAGAAGGTGGGGCTTCATTACCCATATCAAAGTGCATAGAATCACCAAGAGGCGACACTCTAGTGCGATTTGGGAAACAGCCACTAGATGGCGCGGTGGTTGTCGTCTTTTAGGTTGTATCTCAGCTTTAATGTGCTTTTTAAATAAATAAATAAAAAATAAAGCAGCTGCTTGCCATCACGACAGCAATAAGATCCAATGGGCAGCCAACCGCTTTCACTCCAAAATGGCGAAATCCGGGGCTGTTGCTGGGCGCTGCTCTTGCAATGGAACGTTCTATTGCGTCTTGTGTTACCCAACACTGTAGTTCATTATATTCTAGAATACACCACAGTTTACTGTAGTAAAAACTAAAGTATATTACAGTATTTAATACAGTTTAACAGGTCACTATAGTTTAAACTACACTATGCTGTTGTAAAGTGTTGTAAATACTATAATTTATACAGATGTGTGGTTAAAAAAAGCGGACGAGCGGGCGCAGCCATTTGAATAATTTTGGCTCGAGACTTCCAGTCTCATTCACCTCCATTCATTTTTATATGTTAAAAACAGCTTGTTTTGCTGCTTGATGTTGCAAACTAATATTTTTTTATTATCTTTTTCTACTTTGTCTGCATAGTCATGCAAACACTTGTTTGTAGAGCAATTAGTTTGATTGACGTTTATTATTCCTAGTCATTTCCCCCATAGGCAACTGAATCGGAAGTTCTAAAACAATCGCAAAAACGAGCGCACTTCCGTATTGAAGAATAAGGTCAATAGACGTTCTTCAAAATGTATGTGCTCGTCATCAGGTTCGCTCTCTTCCTCTGAGGAGAAAGTAGATTCTTCGTCACTGTTCAGTACCGTGCTTCTTCACTCGTGTTGCTTGCCATCATTCAAACGAAAGTAAGTAACTATAATAAAGCTTGTCATTTTATGCCATGTGTCTGGAAGCGTGTACATTGTTACCTGGCTCACCTCAATTCATTTCCATATGAACATTGCATTCACTGAGGGTGGGATCAAGTTCACTGTAATCCGTCCTTTTATACAGATTACATGAAAAGAGATTATTTGTTTTCGACTTGAATTGGTTAATGCAAAACTAGACATATCAAGCTTTCTATAGATATCTCTCTCATGCCTCTTTGTTGAGTATTTGCTGAGTTTCAGTTCATTTTAATGACGTGTTTTTTCTATTCACAGTCTACATGTTGCGTGCGTCTCGTGCAGACAATTGTAATAACAAAGCCTTGTGGGCGTGGCCGCATTAACTCTAATGAGCTCAGACTGAGAAACTAGACATAGCGTTGGTTTCATACTAGAGGTGAAACGGATCACTGTTGATCCGTGATCCGTACGGATCACAACTCACGGTTCGGAACGCACGTGACCCGCGAATTAATAATTTATTTTTTAACTTGTCAGTTAATCCAACATTTACAACCACTGCAGAGAGATCGCCTCCCGCGTCATTCAAATCGCGTGCAGTAAAACATTTAGGCTTCCCTGTAAGATATAATGATGATGGGAAAAGTTGTGGTGGGACCAGGGCTTAATTTGTGCTGGAACACTTCGGATCCAGCACCTCTGAAATCTGATCCGGCACCTCATTTTACCGATCCCCCTCCTCAACCGCTCTCCTACCCGTCCGCTGTTCACTTTCACATTCTTCCGTGACTCCTCAACCCTCTTCACTTTCGTCCGCAACACCTCCGCCCCGCTCACTTCCATCTGCGACAGTCCTCCGCCATCCACCACCCCAACAACCCCAAAGCCCCCCCCCAAAATCACTGCTTAATGAAACATGGCGCTGGTGAATTTTTGACGCTGGTAAAAGCAATTACATTGTGTAACCAACAGATGGCGACAAACAACCATCAAAATGATGTGACTGAATAGGTTTTCAGAAATAATACACCTACAGTATAATAAAACATAAAGTTTAATATGTGAATTGTTGAATCATTAATTGAAGATAAATATGATCTGTTGTACAAGACGTTAGATTTCTATATTTAGCATTATCAGCAATAGTAAAGATCATATTTCATATTGAATACTTTTCTTTTCTCAGCTGGTTCTTTCTTGATTGTTATTTTTATTAACATTACAGGTTCTAAGTTCTGTTGGTTAAAGCAATGTTTTTTGCTGTGATATTTTTTATATAAATAGAAATCAAATTGTCTCCTCACTTTTTTGCTGATCCGAAAAATGGTCCAATTCGTGACTAAAAAACCGTAGTTTGATTCGAACTGCAGATTTGTGATCCGTTACACCACTATTTCATACTGATTACTTTATCAAACAATATTTGTTTTCAACATGCGCTCGCTGCATTTAAAAGTAGACACTTCAAGCTTTCCATCGATATGTGTCTCATGTCTGTGTGTTTTGTTTTTGCGGAGTTTCAGTGCATTTTACTGACGCGTTTCTAAAAACAGTTCACAAAGAGAGAAAAGACAGATTTCCTACACACGTTTGTTGTCATTGTGAGTGTATACAATAGAAACTAGACACCTAACAGATTCGATTGATGTATTGATCTTATCTGTACGATCAAAACTGAAAGTGTTATTTAAGTTCATTTCAGCGTTATGAGGTGAAGACTTGTCAAAACGCGTATACGCGGTCTTCGACCCCTAAGGTTAAAGTGAGATTGCGTTGACTGTTTAGGCCAAGATCTTAGTGTTGACATAAACATCAAACAAAAAATATAAGACGACACACAGAATTTAAACTGTAACTGAAGCAAATTGATATTTTCGTTTTTATTACTAAAATCATATTCAATCTCCTGAAAATAATTCCAACTGTATTTTTCTTCTCTGTCATTAATGTTGTAAGAATGATTGTGTGGGTGTTCATTAAAACGTTTATGTTTCTTAAAGGGCTGTTGTCCTGCAGAGTTTAGCTCAAACTTACCTCAGCACACCTGCTGGAAGCTTCAAGTTTGACTAGCAAGAGCTTGATTAGCTGGTTCAGGTGTGTTTAATCGGGGTTGGAGCTAAACTCTGCAGGACACTGGCCCTTCAATATTAAGTTTGGGCACCCCTGGTTTAAAACTTGTAGACTTGGGCTGCGTCCGAAACCGCATACCTCCATACTATACAGTACGCTAAAATCAGTATGCGAGCCGAGTAGTATGTTTAAATTCATAGAGTTTAAAAATCATTATGCGAGAAGTACCCGGATGACTTACTACTTGCGGCAAGATTCTGAAGTGCGCATCCTATGCACGCTGCACTATTCCATGATGCCCTGCGAGAGCATTTATGAATGGGAGTGAAGTGACGCAACTGACGCAGGTAGGTCACGTGACCATGACAAAATGGCAGATGTACATACTTCTGACATTCATACTGTACTGTATAGAACGCACTTTTCTAATGGCAGAGTAGTACGTTTAAATTCAAATGCAGTACCTACTGAGTAGTAGGCGGTGTCGGACGCAGCCTTGGTCTTCTTAATGGCCTTTTATACCTGCCAGAATCTTCAAAGTCAAAAGTATGTGTTGGTATGTTAAATTCCCCCACCTGTAAATATTTTGTGGAGTTAAGCCGTGGTCACACTGCACTTTTCACCCCATAGACTTCCATTCATATGCATGTGTATGCGGCAGACCGTGGACGCAAGCTCGTGAGACAAGTTTCGTATGTTACTGCGTTCAAATGGTCAAGCTTGGTGAACTCTGACCTGCGAAATTGCATCACGTTATTGTGCGAGACCAATAAAAGATCAAAACATGACCTCTCTGTACAGAAATTTCAATTATGGACCAATCGCTTGCTTTTTGTCTAATCATCTTGTTTAATCCCGCTTCTTTTTGCAGCGTCGTACAACAGAATTTCGCAAGCTCAAACTCTAGTGTGACCTCGGCAATACTCTGAGACTTACTTGCTGAAAAGCATATTCACCTGTTTGAATCCTTATCAGGTGCTTAAACTAGGGTGAATTACAGTCTGTATCTGAAATTACCTTTTAATTTGAGTTACAGTAGGAATCACATAACCTGGCAGGGATTGTCCAAACAACTTTCAAACATTTATCCTGCTCTGTGTGACTACAGGGCCTGCAGGTCTTCAGAGGACAGCAAAGACCCTTGTGGTATCTCCATCCTCCAGTACTTACCCAAATAACAATTTTCGGTTCATGAATTGCTTGAATTTAGGTCATTCCCAGAACAGAGTTCAAGGGTTCTGTTGTGTTTTAATGTTGTAGCTGTGAAATAACTGAAATTTGCGTAGTGATATGAAACTGTAATGTGCTCAAAACCTGCCAGGAATATGCTGTGCATTTATTTGAAAATAACGGCACACCTTAGAATATTCATCAGCCAATCCGAAGCTGTAAACAGACTGATTAGTACGTAATGTGAAAAAAAACACACTAAAACAAAGCATTCCTACTTCCCAATGTTGTACCACAGTACTCTGATGCATTGCTCTGAGCGTAAGAGTATAAATACCCTTATTAGTCTTCTAGCTTTATTGTGTTAATGGTTTTCAGAGCTCAGACTGATGGACTCCACACAGGCGGTGGTGCAAATCCAAACATTCCCAATCCAGCCATGTCAAACTGTCCGATTCCAGGTGCAACCATGACAAAAGGGTCTGCCACGACTGACCACACATTCATAAATACTTTACACTTGCTAAATTTATCTCTCAAGGCTTTCCTCTGAGCCACATTAGGTCATGCTGTTTTTGGCTTTGGTCGCCTAATTGTGCTCTCACCTTTCACTGAAACCCCTTGGCTTGCTGAAATATGTTTGAGAGAATGGCGCCCGTAACGATTCTTTTCATATAATTCAGCACAGTCACAGATTAGTCACATAGAACTGGATTAATGAACCCCTACTTTCATCCAAAGCCAAGCTGTGTCTCTTTTAGGAGAATCTCAGTATTGGATTTAAACGCACCATATGTTAAGCACATTGTCATTTCATGTTGTTTTGAAGTCGATAAGTTTGAGAACATAAATTGCACTATTTGTCTGAGCGGTGTTGACTAAGCTGATGATCGGATCCAATTCTTTCCATGCAGAGATGCCGTGGCTTTTCCTAAACCGCTTTAATGTGGGCTCAGACCATAGGAGACTATATAATTTGACCGTTTCCTATTGTTGCCAGCCTGCTGCTGATGCCTAGGTCTTGTGTTTATGTAGGGCACATCTGGTTCACCCAAAAAGACGGACAAGTCTTGGGAGCAAGAAACCACACTGTCTATGAAGCTGCCTGTGTTTAAGGAACATTTAGAATGGTCCACTTTTAAAGGGAGTCATGAATGTTAAGACAAAGTGACTTTAAAGGTACAAAATACACTCATTGGCCATTTTATTAGGTGCACATTGCTCATAATGCCAATATAATTCCCTTGATTCTTCATGGCATAGATTCCACAAGATGTAGAAAGCTTTCCTTATATATTTATATTGACATGGGAGCACCACACAGTTGATGCAGATTTGTCTGATGATGATCATTGATGTGAATCTCATGTTTCAAGATATCCCAAAGGCGGAGAGCTGCTACTTGGCTGCAAAAATGCAAGATTAGTCTATGCGATCCCACTTTATTGTGAGTACCTCATTTACAGGGCACCTATGACACAAAATCAACTTTTGAAAGCTGTTTGGACAGAATTGTGAGTAGGTATAGTGTGTCCACTGTCATATTAGAGTGATAAAAACACTTAAAAAAGTCTTAAAAAAGGATTCAAATCCCAGTGATTTTAAGGCCCACCGCAACAGCGACAGTCACCACAGTGGCATAGTTAGGATCAAAGTAGAAAAGTGGCTGAAGATAAAACATTATCTGTGTTTCCACACTCTAGAGACATCAGAGACTTATTTTACATCTTGTAAAAAGGGGCATAATGGGTCCTCTTTAAGTCTACTATAGACTTCCAGATTTTTGAAAGCACCTGATCCTCCATCCTTTTATGGCCCGTTTCCACTGAGTTGGTATGGTACGGTTCTGTACGCTTTTTATGGCCGTTTCCACTGTCAAAGGGTACCCAAAAGCGAACCGTACCGTACCACTTTTTGGTCACCCTTTGCAAAGGGTACCAACAGGCCCAAAGGGTACCATAAGGCGGAACTAGACGTGCAGCTGAACGCCATTGGTTTTCAGAGATACATGACTCGCAGAAGCAGAATGAAAACAAAGGAAGCGTCACTTTTATCATGTGTCCTCTTAACATTTAGGATGTCTTGTCTTAACACCAGCTGTTTCACGTTCTCCAGAGAGCTCGCCGCGTGTCTATATTTGAAATAACAAACTTTTTGAGTTCATAGTGTCATACTGTCAGAATGAGACAAACACGAGAATGAAGCAGGAAAAAACTAAGGAGAAGCCGGAAAAAAAGCAGCAAATGATGCTTCAGCAACCTAAAACGAACAAACTGCCATGTTTAACTATTATCATCACCTTTGGACTATTATGAACTCGGAATGACAGAATTACCTTCTAACAAGAGGTTACATGTGCTGGCAAAGATTAAAGATGCAGATGAGAGGTTTGCCCTGACTGTGGGCTGTATTTCGTGTTGTTTTTGAACCCAAATAAGGACTAAATGTATGCTGTGTGTAGTTATTCTGTAATTGGTAACCAGGGCCGGCGCATCCAAAGAGGCGACCTAGGCGGCCGCCTAGAGCGGCATAATAATGAGGGCGGCAAACGCGCCCCGCCGCCCAACCCAACGTACTGACTTTCATCCACAACATCAACAAAACACTTGCATAATAGGGGTCTGGCATAATAAGGAGGGCGGCAAACGCTCCCCGCCGCCCAACCCAACGTACTGACTCATCCGCAACATCAACCCCCCGTCGTCACTTTTTGAACTGGTCAGGTTCGTTTTCACTTACGGGTTGAGGGCGGCGTGCTAGTTCATTGCCTAGAGCGGCAGTTCGGCTTGCTCCGGCCCTGTTGGTAACTTATCGGAGACTGTTGCATTTTTTATTTGATATAATTGCAGACGTTACAGTAGGCTATTTCACACTGTCATTGATCTGCAGTTATAATCAAATCTTGTTCGTAGAAAAGTTAGTAATGAACATTTATACTCAAATATTTATGTGTATAAAGCATCTGTTTTGTGCTTTTCATATGATATGTGAATGACCCTTACGGCTTTACTTAGACAAACGCAAGCTTGATAAAAGTGACTCGTACCAACCACCAGGTTTCTCCATCCCTTAAAGATTTACATTGGATAAAGCTGTCAGCTAAGTTAATAAATGTGTATTCTCCATACCCTTCCTATGAGGCCAGTCCTTACTGTAGCTCAGGGGTTCTCAACCTTGTTCCTGGAGATCTACCTTCCTGCAGATTTCAGTTGCAACCCATATCAAACACACCTGCCTGTAATTATCCAGTGCTGTTCAGGTCCTATTTAATTGGTTCAGGTGTGATGATCAGGGTTGGAGCTGAACTTTGCAGGAAGGTAGATCTCCAGAAACAGAGTTAAGCACCTGCCTTAGATACACCTTGGTTCTACCTTGGTCTTTAAAGGCTTCTTCTCCTCTTCCTCATCTCTCTCCTTATTTTTCCTTTGTTTTCTCCTTCCTCCTCTTCTTCTTCCTTTTCTTCTCCCTCAAATCCCCCTCTTCTTCTTCTTCCCTTTATTTTCGTCCTCTTCTTCTCATCATTGTCTGCTTCCTTCTCTTTTTCTTTTTCCTCCTCTTCTTCTCCTCCCTCTTCTTCTTTCTCTTTTTTTCTTCTTTCTACTTTTCCTCACTTTTTTTTCTTCTTCCTCATCATCTTTTTTTCTCCTCCCTCTTTTTCTTTGTCTTCTTCCTCATCTTCAGCTTCTTCTTTCTCATCTTCTTCCCCTCCTTTTGTCTCTCCTCATTCTACCTTTATTTTCTCATTCTTCCTTTTTCTTCCTCATATTTTTTCTCTTTTTCTTCTTCTCATCTTTTTCTTCTTCTCCTTTTTTCTTCTTCCTGCTCTTCCTCCCCCCTTTTTCTTTTTCCTCTCTCTTCTTCTTCCTCTTCTTTGTCCTCCCTCCTCTTCTTTTTCTTCTTCATCATCTTCTTCAGATTCTCTCTCCTTATTCTTCCTTTATTTCTCATTCCTCCTCCTCTTCTTCGTCATCCCTCTACTTCTTTTTTCTCTTCCTCTTCTTATAGTTTTTCTTCATCATCATCTTTCTCTTCTCCTTTTTCTTCATCTTTTTCAGCTTCTTCACCTCCTCCTCTTTCCTCATTCTCCCTTCATTTTCTCAGTCCTCTTCTTTTAATACTCTTCATCTTCACAATTTCTCCTTTTTCCTTTTCTTCATCTTCTTCTAGCTCTTTTTTTTCCATGTCTTCCTCTTCCTCCCCTTCTTCCTCTTATTCGTCATTATCTTCTTCTTCATCCTCCCCTTCTTTTTCTTCTTATTCTTTCTTCTTCCTCTTCTTCGTCATTATCTTCTTCTTCATCCTCCCCTTCTTCTTCTTTGTCCTTACCTTCTTCTTCTTCCTCTTCTTCTCCTTATTTTCCTCTTCTTCATCCTCCCCTTCTTCTTCCTCTCCTTCGTCTTCTTTCTTCTTCTTCCTCTTCTTCTTCCTCCCCCTCTTTTTCTTCTCCTTATTCTTTCTTGCTCTTCTTCGTCCTCTCCTTCTTCTTCTTCATCTCCTTATTCTTTCTTCTTCTTGCTCTTCTTCGTCCTCCCCCTTCTCTTCTTCTTTCCTCTTCTTCCTTTTCTTTGTCCTCCCTTTCTTCTTCCTCTCCTTATTCTTTCTTCATCATCATCTCCTTCTTCTTCGTCCTCCTCATCTTCTTCCTCCCACTTTTCTTCTTCCTCTTCGTCTCCTTATTCTTTCCTCTTCTTCGTCTCCTTATTCTTTCTTCTTCTTCTCCTTATTCTTTCCTCTTCTTTGTCCTCCCCTTCTTCTTCTTCTTCTTCTTCCTCTTCATCGTCTTCCTCCCCCTTTTCATCATCTTCTTCTTGTCCTTATTCTTTCTTCTTCTTCTTCGTCCTCCCCTTCTTCTTCCTCTTCTTCTTCTTAGTCCTTTTCATCTTCCTCCCCCTTTTCTTCTTCTCCTTTTTTTTCTTCTTCTTCGTCCTCCCCTTCTTCTTCCTCTTCTTTTTCTTAGTCCTTTTCATCTTCTTCTTCCTCCCCGTCTTCCTCTTCCACCCCCTTTTATCCTTCTCCTTATTCTTTCTTCTTCTTCCTCTTCTTTGTCCTCCCCTTATTCTTCTACTTCCTCTTCTTCGTCCTCCCTTTCTACTTCTCCCCCCCCCCCTTCTTCTCCCTCTTCCTCTTCTCCTAGAAATTTTCACCTTTTTTTCAGTCATTTCTGCATACCTTAGAGACGGTTTTGTGTCAAAATCCCAGTAAACCCTCAGATTCTATGGATACATTCTCAAATATTACCATAACAAAATGGCCTGTAAAAAAGTAGAACCTGTAGACTAAAATATTACCCATGCCAACAACATAAAGTTAGTCCAGTTATGTGGGTAAATCAGCTCTGATTGATGCATCGGTCCATTCTAAATGACTGATTAGCAACAGCATTCATAACCTTAACAAAAAAGTTGTATTACAAGACATAGGACATAGGACACACAAAATAGAAATATATTTTTTGCAACATTTTTAATAGTTCAATTTAATTGTACAGGGCCTTTTTTTTAACCACAATCCAATCATTTCTGTCTCTGCATGCCACATCCTTTACCCTCAGACATCAAATTCCCTGCCTTAATATTTCATGCTATGCAGTGAAACTGGACAGAAACTTTCCCAGGCAGCCAAACAGAGAAAAAGACTCAAGCTGCAAGTCTACAAGGTGATGAAACTTCCATGTCTCTTCCGGGGACCACATTAAGTCATTCACCACACAATGAATCCCGCCACTTACCCTGGGGATTACAGGACTATCCCAGCGGAAGGGAAAATGACTGCGGGGCTGGAGGTTAAATAGAATTGAAATGATCAATAGCACTGCACCGCGGCTCAGTGTTTTATTCGGAGATGATTTCATCCCCTCAGCTCTTCTGCTAATTTCTTCCTGGTCATTAATTTTCCTAAGCCCTTCCGTCCGCTCCACTTTGAGCAGGTCATATGGAGATTGTGTAGCTTGAATGCACTGAGATACAATTCAGGACAGGTAATAGACATTAATGGACTGAAGTGATCTTCATTTACTTAAAGGGACAATTCAATCAAAAGTACTATTTGATGTTAATTAAATCACCCTCAGGCAATACAAAATTAGTTGACTTTTAAATACAATAAAAGCACTGCCGCCTTATAGCAAGAAGGTTGCTGGTTCCACTCCCAGCTGGGCCAGTTGATATTTCTGTGTGGAGTTTGCATGTTCTCCCCGTGTTGGCGTGGGTTTCATCCGAGTGCTCCGGTTTCCCCCACAGTCCAAACACATGCGCTATAGGTGAACGTAAAACATATGCTGGAATAGTTGGTGGTTCATTCAGCTGTGGTGATACCTGCTAAGTAAGGGACTAAGCTGGAGGAAAATGAATGAATGAACATAAAACAATTAATGCCTGGTTTATACTTCTGCGTCAAGTGATCGGCGTGACCCACGGCACAAGCCTTGCATGTAGCCGTGCATTTATACTTCTCTGCGCTGTTTCTGTTTCTCTGCAATACACTTCCAAAACGCTAGCTGACAGTAGGTGTTTACGTTTCTCTGTGTCGAGCTTCTTCACTGGTGTTTTGTTTTTTCTGAACACTTCCTTAATGTGCAAGTGGCTCAAATTCACTCATTTTGAGGCGGGTGGTCGTGCAACAACATTACAACGTGCAACATCCGGAGCTCCTTCATGGGACTCCACACTTGTAAACACTCGCTGCATCGGGCGCGCGGCTCTCACCTCCGCCCACACTCGTCAGCACTACCAAGATGAACAATCACAGAGTTTGCGCTACGCGTACGCGTTACATTTTTTGAGAATGTAATTTTTTGAGAACACGGCGAGGGGTTATGCGTCTATGCATAGGCTGCGCCGTAGCATGCGCGTGCGCTTGATGCAAAAGTATAAATCAGCCAAGCTGTCCCAAAAAAATCACAAGAAAAAAAATCACAAGAATTGTGAAAAAAAAAAATAAATCACAAGAATTGTGTTGTTTCAGGTTATTATAAATAAGCAGTTTAAACAAGCAGCAAAATCATTGTGGAGCGCAGCATTGGAAGATTATTTTGGCTGTTTTAAAGATAAACTCAGATAATTTGGACTTATCACACACTCTTTGTTGCTATTTTCAGACCAGTGCAACCCTAATTTTCACATTTTGCCCCACGTTGTTTACATAGCAAATCCATTTGTGCTACTTTGTGGACTCATGGGTGTGCTGGTCTAGAAAGGAGGTGTGTTAAGGCGCATTGTTGGCGTGTTGCTATTTTAATGAACTGAAATAGACTGTGCCATTGACCAACTAAAAGCTGCTCTGAAGTCTAGCACAGATTGCGTTGGTTATGCTCCTATGCAGGTCCAAATGCTTACACATTGCTTAATACAGACAGGATGTACAGCAATACACAAACATCTTTACAAACAAACAAAAAATAAAGGATTAAAATGTTCAAAAATCAAAAATGATTATTTTCTACATAGTTATTAAAACCACTACTCCCATGCCTCCTTCATGTCGGGGGGCTTTTTTTTGTTTATTCAGGACAATCTGCATTAGTATGATGTTATTATTATTATTAGCAGTATTATTTATTATATGCAGATTTATATTTGTTTTAATGAAAACAAGTTTAGATTTGTCCACCTGTGGGGTTTTGGAGACGTCTGCGTCACCATATGGGGGATAAGAACAGGACGTGTGTTTGGATATAACTCAGTTTTTTGACCACACTATTGTTCATTTATTTATTTGCTGGAAATTAGAACTGAATTTAGAAATGAGTTTTGAAACAAATCTCTGTGCTTAGCAAACAAAATTAAATATGTAGACTGATGGATGTCTTCCGTGGAGTGAGTACAACACCATTTCCTTATCCATGAAAGTAAAGGAGTAAAGAGTAAAAGTAAAGAGGCTGAATGGAGGAGGCTCGTTCTTTATCCTAGTGCTGCAGATGCTCTGTTTTCTCGCTGGTGAAGCGTTCAGTTTTTCCACTTACAAAATCCACCTTGTAAATAGCAAATGCACCATGGCATGACGCAACTGCCTCTTAAAGAGAAAGTGAGATGAGACTCTGATTGGTTTAATGCAGGTTATGCTCAAAACATACCCAGAACTCATTTTAAGAGTTCACACTTAGCTGATGGTTGATTATAAAGCTTGTTTGGCATGCTGTCCCGGGAGAGAGCCCTGAGCTCATAAGATCCTCGAGCCCGGGGCTCCCTCCCGTTTGCAAGGCGAGAGGGGAGTTTGAGCTCAGGTAGATCTCGAGAACTCCCCTGCTGTAGTTGCTAATGAACAGATAGTGATTGCTTATAAGATATAACTTCTTACTAGGAGCATGTGTATGCTGCCAATTTAGATTAGTCAATTAACTTAAGTTGCATGTTTTCGGACGGTGGGAGGAAACCGGGGGAAACCCACATGAGCAGAAACGTTGGCTGGCTTGGTAAGGACTAGAACCAGTGATGTTCTTGCTGTGAGGCAACAGTGCTAACCACTGGGCCACCCATCTAGGAAAGTAAGAAGACTAGGGGTGGAAGGGGGGATTCTTCAAAACGAAGATGGCTGTGATTTGGAACCTACGGTATTTATAGTGGCTTAGGAATCGTCTGGTTGGTGAATCATGTATTGAATAATGCGGGGCCGGCTGCAAGCAATCATAAGCACGTGATCCTCTCGAAATTAGTTTATAAATAAACTTCACTAAGAGAATAAGCACAACCCTGTTAGACCATGCGCCACAGCCCAGAGTGTATATTTCTATCCTTAAAATAGCAAAAGAGGATTCAGACACGACCTTAATGCTTTTGCGCCATGCGCTTTAGGCTTTGCATCTAGATCATTAAAATAGAGCCCAATATCTCTGAAAACTTTTTTTTTTACTTGTCCAGAAAATGCTTCTGGGTTTAAGAATGTGTGAATATTTAAACTGGAAATCACACACACAAAATCCCCCCAAAATAAAATAATAACAATAAAATCCAACTAATGGTTTTTTTGTGTACATTTTTTGACCTGTATTCAATTCCAACATTCTTCAAAATATCTTCTTTTGTGTTCAACAGAAAAATGAAACTCATAAACGTTTGGAAACACTGGAGGGTGAATTAACATTGAGGAAATGGTTAGTACAGTTCGAGTTAACTATCCCTATTAAATCTAAAGCCGTAACATAAAGTGTATAAAGTGTAAACAACATTATAATATGAACAGCCACTGCTAATGTGTAACTGTCATGCATTAGTTGTTTCATGCAGTCATTTTTCTTCTCTAGCTCCAGTTCAATCCACTTTTCTCTCTTTTTTAAAATATTTTGGTTAAGTTTGACCAATAGATTAGTACTCGTAGCTTATGTTAACAACTTTGACCATATTTCCACATACTTTCCAGCACAAACAAAAATATGCATAGACCATTTTGAGGAACGTAAACAATAACAATAGTCCTAATGTGTTTCCTGTTTTACATTTTTAATTTCTAAAGCTTCAGAGAATCCAAAAAGGTCCACATATTGATAAATAATCTTATGAAAGCTGTTTTATTGTGAAACTGTAATTGAATTTCCTCTTGGGACAGTTATGATACAGTATGAGAACAAGCATATCTATACAAGTCTATACAGTGGGTATGGAAAGTATAAGGGAATGACGTCACACGGGTTTACCTGTGCATACCGGTTACAAAAAATGACCGGATGCAATAGCAAACATAACGTGTTGTGCGGTGGGATGCCAAATTCGAAACTTTAATTTTACTGTACACCACACTACTTTTAATGCCAAGCGCAGACGTCTTTGGCTAACAGCCATTGTAAGAGCTGAATGGAGTGAGGACCTAATTATAAATGCTAGACTCTGCAGTTCTCATGTTATGTCAGGAAAGTTCCCGCTATGCTGAATCAGACACGTTACTCGTTTTTGACTGCAGCAATGATTTCAGCAAGAACAGTTAAATATGGTGAATTAAACTGCGGACACTGAATGCTGAGAATGAAATGTAAACATGTGCGTTCACATACCCTTCCGTACAGGAGCAGTTCGCTGTCAGAATGCAGTTGTTTTGCCTGTTGATGATCACCCAGGCCTTGTACAGCTCCGTCTTCTTTCCTTGTCTTTGGCTAGGCAGAACCTCGGGTTTTAGCACTACAAAGTTTTGAATCTGGTAATCAGGGAACATTATTTCTTGCACCAAACAGAACAAACTTGTAGGCATCCAAAGACTTGTAGGCCTTTAACCTCTCTCTTGTAAAATCACTTGGAGTTTAAATGAGATTGTTGTATATTTCGGGCTGGATGTTTGGCCATTTCGTCTTATCCAATTTACATTGGGAGGGTGCTATCGCAAATGGACCTGTCAGACGAACGCCGCTCACTTTAACGTTAATTTTGCCAAATCACTGTGCTTATCACTGGGTGACAAGCTGTTATTATACACTGAAAGCATTGTAAATATTATGTAATCAATATAACTTATCTCTAATACAACAACAAACTCTGTACCGCATCAGATGTCATTTCCTCACTGTAAATGCTAGCGCTCCCGGTTTTTTTCTGCAACCTCACTGCGTGCACATCCTGAATGTTTACAAATTGTTAATTTGTCTATTCAGACCCCGCCCCCTTTTTTTTTACTTAAATTAATGGGTAGAACCATCTCAAGGATGATCAGAAGACATAGACAGCACCTGAGTGTTGTCCCAGCAAAAGGTCTGAATACTTAGGACCATGTGATATTTCAGTTTTTCTTTTTTAATAAATCTGCAGAATCAATTCAGTGTTTTTCTGTCAATATGGGATGCTTTTTGTACATTAATGACGAGAAAAATCAACCTAAATTGTTTTCGCAAATGGCTCTAATATAACAGAGTGAAAGATTTAAGGGGCTCTGAATACTTTCAGTACCCACTGTATCTAAAAAAGCAACTGTACATGGGCCTCAAATTTGTTACTAGATTTTCCACGTGTGTTTCTTTTATTGCCTCTCTCACGACACCATTGTTAAAATGAACACTGACTGTGTGTCCTTGAAAGTGTGCTCTATCTTTAACGCTGGACTATTTAGGGGCTCTGACTCATTTTCCACCGCCCTATGTAGTTTAGTACACTCACACTGAGAAACAAGTCCTCTTCTGTCTGCTTCCTCTGAATGTAAAAGTACGGTAGCACTTCATATATGGACCAAATCTCGCTAATAATTAGTTGCTATTATTAACATATTGACTGTATATTTGGGCGTCATGGTGGCGCAGTGTGTAGCACGATTGCCTGACAGCAAGAAGATCTCTGGTTCGAGCCTCGGCAGAGTCAGTTGGCATTTCTGTGTGGAGTTTGCATGTTCTCCCCATGTTGGCGTGAGTTTCCTTCGGGTGCTCCGGTTTCCCCCACAAGTTTAAATACATACGCTATAGGGGAATTGAATAAGTTAAATTGGTGGTAGTGTATGAGTGTGAATGAAAGAGTGTATGAATGTTTACCAGTGTTGGGTAGCAGCTGGAAGGGCATCCGCTGTGTAAAACATGCTGGATAAAATGGCGGTTCAGTTCAGGACTACCCACTGCACCACCACGTCGCCCCCCTAATGAATTATTGTGCTCTAAACCAGGACTGGTTTTAGAGGGGTTTTGGCCATTTCCAGGCTGGCTTCCAGCCATTTCCAGCCTGGCCTTAGCTGGTCAAGCTGGAAAATGGCCAGCTTAAACCAGCTTGACCAGCCTGGTTTAAGCTGGACATAGCTGGTTTTGGCTGGTCAAGCTGGTTTTAGCTGGTCAACTC
>CAIGQZ010031449.1:2180074-2191275 GCA_903798205.1 Danio tinwini | reverse complement strand
TACATTATCAGAGCAACCACCAAGAACACCCTAGCATAGCAACACCCTAACATCCAACCATAATACCTTATTATAGCAACACCCTGGCAACCACCCAGTACACCCTAGCATAGCAACATCCTGGCAACCAACCAAAATACCTTAACATAGCAACATCATAGCCATTACCCAGGACACCCTAGTCTGTAGTTCAGCTGAACACACACACTAAACCTATACGCGTTGGCTGCCCTTGAGCTCTTCATCTGCAGGCCGCAGCGTAACAGAAAGTGGCGTGTCAGGCTGGAAGTGCACGGTTCGGCATTTTCTTATGTTCACTCGCGCATGGATTAAATTTGATGAGAAGCAAAGTGCTTTATGGGTAAAACTGTAATGGGGCTCAAATCAAGTGTGGCAGCTCATTTTTCCTGCTTTAATTTAGCGGTGCTCATTAATTTGGGCCTTATTTATTCAGCTGGGAACATTTATGATTAAAGTGGTAAAAGGGAAGTATCCTGTACTGTAGACACAGCGTACTTTACCCTGCTTGAAGCTGAAAGTAATGACAATTAGCCAAACTACAAACAGCTTTAAATATGTAAATACTTTAAACTATATATACTAAATATATTTATAGAAATGTACGCTCACCGGCCACTTTATTAGGTACACCTTACTAGTACCAAATTGGACCCCCTTTTGGCCTTCAGAAATGCCTTAATCCTTCGTGGCATAGATTCAACAAGGTACTGGAAATATTCCTCAGATTCCTGCAGATGTATCGGCTGCAGGAATGCGAATCTCACATTTCACCACATCCCAAGGGTGCTCTATTGAATTGAGGTCTGGTGACTGTGGAGGCCATTTGAGTACGGTGAACTCATTATCATGTTCAATAAACCAGTCTGAGATGTTTCACACTTTATGACATGGCGCGTTATCCTGCTGGACGTAGCCATCAGAATATGGGTACACTGTGGTCATAAAGAAATAGACATGGTCAGCGACAATACTCAGGTAGGCTGTGGCGTTGACATGAAGCTCAATTGGTACTAATGGGCTCAAAGTGTACCAAGAAAATATCCCCCACATCATTACACCACCACCACCAGCCTGAACCGTTGATACATGGCAGGATGGATCCATGCTTTCATATTGTTGATGCCAAATTCTGACCCGAATGTGTCAGCAGAAATGGAGACTCATCAGACCAGGCAACGTTTCTCCAATCTTCTATTGTCCAGTTTTGGTGAGCCTGTGTGAATTGTAGCCTCAGTTTCCTGTTCTTAGCTGACAGGAGTGGCACCCGGTGTGGTCTTCTGCTGCTGTAGCCCATCCGCCTCAAGGTTGGACGTGTTGTGTGTTCAGAGATGCTCTTCTGCAGACCTTGGTTGTAACGAGTGCTTATTTGAGTTACTGTTGCCTTTTTATCAGCTGGAACCAGTCTGGCCATTCTCCTCTGACATCAACAAGGCATTTGCGCCCACAGAACTGCCGCTCACTGGATATTTCCTCTTTTTCTGACCATTCTCTGTAAACCCTAGAGATGGTTGTGCGTGAAAATCCCAGTAGATCAGCAGTTTCTGAAATACTCAGACCAGTATTGACCATGTCTTCATGCCTAAATGCATTGAGTTGCTGCCATGTGATTGGCTGATTCTATTTCCTAAATATATTTCATGCCTATCATCTACTAAATGAATCACAACATTGTACTTGTTATAACTTCGACCCATATCAATGTTTGGCTATTGCTAAAGAGACACACATGCAAGTTAAGTCTGGTTTTGTGGTTCAGGATCACATCTGATATTAAACAAAACACTTTAAAAAAACAAGTCCTTTAAAGGTGAACTGCTGCTGTATATATGAATTAATAAATACATTTGTTAGTAATTTCAAGGCCTAATCCCAATTCTACCCCTTAGCCCTTCCCTCTCGTTTTGGGCGTTCATGTTAAAGGGAAGTAGTGTCCCAATTCTCTTTAGCTTGAAGGCGCAGTGCTAAGGTGAGGGTATACACTCATATTTGAACTAAGATTTTTCAGGACCGCACTCAAAACCAAGGGGTAAGAAAATTTCTTAGAATGCACCAGCTACAGCGGCAGTTTCGTTGCACCCGGAAGGAGCCACAAATTAGTTTGTCATATTTTGTTTTAATATATTCATAACAGCGTTTGTTTTACAGTCATGCTTTTATATATATATATATATATTAAAAAAGCTAAATTTGGCAATCTATAATCCCTTATAATAACTCCTATACAGCAGTCCCACAACATTCTGACACTTAAACACTCTGTCAGAAAAGTCAAGTGGCTGAGAATGAGCTTTTTACAATGTTTGATATAATGTTAATGTTGTTTTTGGTTTACATAGATGCATATGGGCACAGTGTAAATACACAGTATAGTTACGATCTTATTGCCACATTAGATCATTATGATAACATGATATATGCGTTCAGTGATTTCCTGAAGATAAATACCAAAAAAATAACACAACTGGAATAACTACAGTTGTCGCCATCGTCTGATCTCATATGAAGCAGGAGATCGCGATGACATGGCGTGTGCAGGTGTTGTAGGGCTGTCCCAATTCTTAGGGGGTAAGTTTTAAAGCCCTTCCCCTTCACACTTGGTTTCAAGGGCCAAGGGGTACACAAATAGAATTGGGATTGGGCTCAAGTCTGATGAAATGTGAGCTTTTTGCTTCCAATAAAGGCTTTAAGGACCTTCCATTGCAGGAACCAAACAACAACAAATACACAAAATAAAAAATAAAAAAGCACAAGGTTCAGCACAGAACTAAGAACATGAAGTGTAAAATAAAAAGAGAAAAGATTAATATTATTAACAGACAACCTTAAAAATAATAATAATAATAAAATAAGTGTTGAAAAACTAAAAATACATGGTTAAGAATAATAACAACATGTTTATTAAACAGCAATAAAACACTTAAAACAACAAACAAAAAGAACAAAACTCAAGCAAAAACAATTGGGGGGAAAACAAAACAAACCTGGGACCTGGGATAAGATGCTGACAACAGGATGCGGATCCAAATGCAGGATTTTATTAAAGGGATGGTCAGACAAGCAATGATCAACACAGGAGCAAAACAGATGTATGAGGGCAATCCAGAGTCGTAGCCAATGTAGCAGGCAGATGGTCACAAGGATGGCAGCAAACAGGGAGAAACACAATCAAGGCGAGGGTCCAAACACAGCAAGAACAAGACAAGGAAACGCTTAGAATTGTGACTGTGAACAGATAACAAAAGTCAGCACTGGAGTGCGTGTGTGTGCTGCTTTGTCTTAGACAAGCCTCCAGTGGTGTGTGTGCAATCAGTCAGGATGAGGAACATGTGTGTGATTGGAGTCCATGTATGGAGTTGTAGTTCATTTGATGGTGGATTTGTAGTCCATGGGTGAGAGTGCATGTTAACCAGCGATCTATGGAGAGAAGATCGCTGGCGATTGTGACACAAACAAACAATAAAGATCATGATTTAAGAAAACAAGATAAAGATAGTAAAACATGATTCATAAGAATGAAAGGACAAAAACCTCCAAAACATAAACATCAAAATAAAAACAAATAAAAATCAATAAAATAAAGCAGATTTACAATAAAGTGAATCAAGCGACAACAACAAAACAACAAGATTCAACACAGAAAAAAAGCAAAGTGTGAAATAAAGCAAACACAACTTGTGAATAACAAAACAGACAACATAATAACAGAAGAAAAGATAACAAATAAAAGTGTTTAGAACAGCAAAATAAAACTATAACATGGTGTAGAATAATAAAACAACAAAAACAACTGCAAAACAAGTCTATAAAACATCAAGATATTTAAAACAACTAACAAACAAAAATGTTTCAGAACAAAACTAAGCAAAAACAACAAACAAACGTCCATTCATTTTCTTTTCGGCTTAGTCCCTTTATTAATCTGGGGTCGCCACAGGGGAATGAACCGCCAACTTATCCAGTGAAAGATTACGCATTTCTTTAAAGATATATATTTCGTTATAAAATACATTCTGAAGTCCCATGTCTCCAAAGTAATGCAAATTGTCAGTTTCAAAGCACAGTTGTGTCTATTGTCTCACCACTGATAAGGTAACACTGACTACGTTTACATGGACACCAATAATTAAATTGTAATGCGATTAAGACAATACTCTGATTAAGAGTCTACCATGTAAACAGCGATGTTTTATTAATTTAATCAGATTTAGGTCATAATCGAACTAAAGAGACATCGAATTAAGACATGTGGAGTATGCCGATTTTAGTCGCATTATTGAAGTGCAGTACAGGCATGTAAACGCCTTAATCCAGGGGTGGGCAAACTCGGTCCTGAAGGGCCGATGTCCTGCACAGTTTAGCTCCAACTCTAATCAAACACACCTGCTTGAAGATTTCTAGTGATCTTGAAGACACTGATTAGCATGTTCAGGTGTGTTTGATTAGTGTTGAAGCAAAACTGTGCAGGACACCGGCCCTCCAGGACAGAGTTTGCCCATCCCTGCCTTAATCGAACTATTACAGTCATGTCGGACTTTAAGCCGCTTTTTGCAACAGGGTAGTCCACACACACACACACACCCAGACACACACGCGCACGGCTGATTGACACTCTTTACACCTACCGAGTCAGTGCAGACCAGACACCTGCATCGTGAAATGCTGTTTTTTTTTTCTTCCAAAAATGACAAACCGGGAGGTGGGTCTGAAATACGGGAGACTCCCAGAAAAAAACAGGAGTGTTGGCAGGTATGAACGACGCTGAGTTCCTCTTATTAAAGGATTCTGCTTTGAAAATACCTGAAAGTTCTCCCTGGTTTTTTGGCTCGTCTTAGAAATTCACAACATTAGCATATGTTTTACGCAGCGGATGATCTTCCAGCCGCAACCCATCACTTTGGAAACATCCATACACACTCATTCACACACTCATACTACTGACAATTTTAGCTTACCCAGTTCACCTGTACCGCATGTCTTTGGACTTGTGTGGGAAACCGAAGCACCCGGAGGAAACCCACGCCAATACGGTGAGAACATGCAAACTCCACAACGAAATGCCAACTGACCCAGCCGAGGCTCTAACCACCGACCTTTCTTGCTGTAAGGCGACAGCACTACCTACTGCACCACCATGTCTCCCCCCCAAAAAAAATATCTAAATTTAAATTAAACAGCAAAACATGATTTATAACAACAAAAGAAATACAATAAACATTCATTCATCACTACCTTCTGCACCACCATAAAATAAACAGAAAAAAAAGATTTACAAAATAAACAGCAAGAAATGGGTTTAAAAGAACAGCAAAAGAAAATAATAATATATAATAATTTATAAATAATAATATAAAAAATAGCAAGAAAACAAAACAGTGAATCAAACAACAACAAAGAGATTTAAAAAGAGATTAAAACAACAAACATGGTTAAGAAGAAAAAAAGTTTAGAAAAAACAAATACACAGTTAAACAAGATGAGCGTCAGTGAATGACTAGACTTGTCCAGCTTTTCAGAATTCTGTTGACCTGCAACATAAAGGAAATTTGCATTGTATTTCATTAATTTTACTCATATTAAATTATCATTTTGATTATCCAACTAAAAAGGCAAGTACATTATAAAACATGACTACAGCTTTAAGGTCTTTTATTGGTTTTAATTATAAACAAATAGATTGCAAAACATCAGAATCTATGAAACTGTTAAGGAGTCTATTGCGTCAATGGCAGTCATCCATGTGAGCTGGAAATCACCATTGCACTGATTTCTGTTCCACGTTGTCAGCAAACACAACAAACTCTGTCATAAATAATATTGAGAAAACACTCTGTAGATTTATTGAGAAGACAGAAAAGGCCTGTTTGAGTAGAAGCATGATGTGTTTGATTGACTGCTGCTCGCAGGCTGAAGTCCAGAAGCACCTGGTGTCCATTTGTTGCTCATATCGTTGAGTTTTTGTGTGTTTTTAGCTTCACAGAGAATCTGGAGGAAATCCATCGCCGACAGCACCTGACAAACAAAACAAAAAAACACAGCAAAACTTTCTAGAATATACTAGTGGCACCATTTGGAAAGTCTTTTTTTTCAGATGACATAAATATTTCACAATTTGCAGGTTTGCCTACACTCCGATGTATTTGCTGATTGTTTAAACTAAACATAAAACAATTAAGTTAAATAAATAATCAATTTAAATGCGTTCAGCTAACCTAATCGGTTTGTGTTGGGACAAAAGGAATGAATTGTGTGGAAACCTGCAGTTTTTACAGTGTGTCAGCAAAATAATTTTATTTTTATTGCACTTCAAAGCCAACTAATTTTGTATTGCCTAAGGGTGACTTAATTAACATCAACACCTCTAGTTTGGAAAAAGTCAGGAAAGTGGGCGTGTCCAGCTCTGTTTAGGTGCGAGTGTCGGGGAAGGGAAAGAGGGAAGGTTTTGCAAATATGGGAGTTTCCGTTTGGGCGCGCGCTGATTTCACAGAGGCAAAACAAACACACAGACGCAGGGGAGAAAGACGGTGACTGTGTTTACATGGACATCAGTAATCCAATTATTTGCCAAATGATTAATTTGTGGACTTTAACTGCAGTTTGGCACTTTCACTTTTTATTCAGGAACATTTCCTGCATGTCCCCCGTGACAAATGAGATATTGTATGCAAGGAACTGCTAATCCAATGTTTGTTAACGCACGCCGAATGGGAGAAAACAAATCCTTCTCATCTCTCGGTAACTTAGATGACTCGGTAGGTAGCGTCAGAAAGCCGTGTGTGTATAGACTATCCTGTCACAAAATGCGGCGAAAATCCTGCACGACGGGAATAGTTTGATACTTTGAGATATTGAAAGCGAGAAACTGCTGGAGAGTGAAGTTTTAATAGTGTTTGATATCGCACGGCGAAAGGGAGAAAAAAATCCTCTGCGGTAACTTAGATGCACTTAGGTAGCGTCAGAAAGCCGTGTGTGTATAGACTATCCTGTCACAAAATGCGGTGAAAATCCTATTCTCATTGTGGGAAAATGAAAACAAAACCTTCATTGCAGCACATTAATAAACACAACACTGACGAACCATGTCTCCAAGTTCTTGTGCTTCCACTAGTTTTGGCAACACAACGTGGCGTCTCTGTCGTCTGAACACTGTAACAGGTAAACAGTCTTCAAAGCTATCGTGCATATTAATGAAGTTGCACCGCATACACAATAGAGCGCGCTGATTGGTTTGAACCAAGTCTTTCTCATGAATTGATGCGGAGAGATATGACTTGCAATTTGCATTTTCTCCTTAAGACACCCACGTTGGCTTTATCTACATTAAAATGTTAATATTATAGGTGGGCATAGATTATTATTTTTTTTATCTAGATTAATCTCACTGTAATCTTTGGAATTAATCTAGATTACAAATATATCCAAATGTATTTGGCTGCCTGCGCCACTCGCTTAATTTCAGGTGACTCACTCTCTGTGCAGCCTTCAACTGCAGCTTGTGCTGTATCGAACAGACGCACTTCACTTTATAACTATAGCAGACGTTTTTCGACTGAACTAAATTTATTTTTAATGTCTTCTTGATCACACTATTTGGAGGGTCGGAACAAATTGCCTCGCGGGCCGGGTCCGCCAATTGAATAGCCCTGCTCTATAACCTTGAATTGTTTTTTAATGCATTCAAGCTACATATGACCTGCTCAAAAATCAACACAATTCTGGAGTTTCTGTGGGGACAGCTTAATTGTTTTATGTTCAATCCACTTAAGTTTGTAAAAAAAAAAAACAAGTAAACTTGATTTGTGTTGGGTCAACATGAAGGTATTGTGTGAAACCCAGCATTTTTTACAGTGTAAAATAAGTTGAAAGTACGTAATTCATTGGTTTGTTTTGTTTTCAGCTTATTAATCTGGGGTCGCCACAGCGGAATGAACTGCCAACTTATTCAGCATATGTTTTACGCAGTGGATGCCCGTCCAGCTGCAACCCATCACTGGGAAACATCCATTCACACTCATACACTACGGACAATTTAGCCTTCTCAATTCACCTATAGCGCATGTCTTTGGACTTGTCTGGGAAACCGGAGCACCCGGTGGAAACCCATGCCAACACGGGAAGAACATGCAAACTCCACACAGAAATGCCAACTGACTCAGCCAGGACTTGAACCAGCGACCTTTTTGCTGTGAGGCGATTGTGCTACCCACTGCGCCATCGTGCTGCCCAGTACGTAATTCAAATACGTTGAACTAACGCAAATCACATGTGTGGAAATGTGTGTCGTAGTTAGAGATGGGTATCGTTAAGGTTTTAATGGTATTACTACTTTTATCAATACCACTTATCGGTTCGGTACTTTAATGGTACTTTTATCGGTACTTTTTGTAGTGTTTTTGAACAGAATAAATAACACTTTATTTTGTTATTACTTTTTAATGTAAAATAAAATGAAACCAATAATTGTGAAACATCCATTCATTTTCCTTCAGCTTAGTCCCTTTATTCATCTGGGGTCGTCACAGTGGAATGAACCGCCAACTATACCAGCATATGTTTTACACAGCGGATGCCCTTCCAGCTGCAACCCAGTATATGAACATATCCATACACACTCTTTCAAACACACTCATACACTACGCCCAATTTAGTTTATTCAATTCACCTATAGCGCATGTGTTTGGACTTGTGGGGGAAACCGGAGCACACCCACGCCAACATGGGGAGAACATGCAAACTCCACACAGAAATACCAACTGACTCAGCTGGGACTCGAACCAGCGACCTTCTTGCTGTGAGGCGACTGTGCCACCATGTCCAAAATTTTATTTATTATCAAATTATGCTACTGTAGGTAATGTTTATTCAGCAATAATTCTCCAGTACCGATAGCAGAACCGTTAACGTCAGAGCTTATCGATACTTCTGTCTTTTATAATTTAGCACCGGAGTTTCGGTACCAATCCATTGTCATAATTAAATTAAGTTACACCAATCATTTACTTCTAAGTGTATTTTGAAAGATGTTGGAAACCTGTAACCATCGACTTCCATAGTATTTGTTTTTCATACACTGTAAAAAAAAATATCAGCCGTTTCCCATATTTTGTGGTTCATGTTTTTATTTTTCCCCCATTTATTTCTGACTATGGGAGCTTGATCTTTCTTGCAACAACTTTTAACCTTAAAAAACTTAACATTTCTTAACTAAAAAAGGTTAACATTTTTAATAGTTTGCAGTGATATATTGTCTGGGTTGGTATTGTATTCAATTCAATTCACCTTTATTTCTATAGCGCTTTTACAATGTAGATTGTGTCAAAGCAGCTTCACATAGAAGATTATAGTAAATGTAAACAGTGTCAGTTCAGTTTTCAGTGTTTAAGTTCAGTTCAGTTTAGCTCAGTTTAGTGTGGGTTAATAATCACTACTGAGAGTCCAAACACTGAGGAGCAAATCCATTGATGCGCAGCTCTACAGATCCCAAACCATGCAAGCCAGTGGCGACAGCAGCGAGGAATAAACTTCACCAATTGGCGCAAGTGAAGAATTAAAAAACCTTGAGAGAAACCAGGCTCAGTTGGGCAAGACCATTTCTCCTATGGCCAAATGTCTTGTGCAGAGCTGCAGTCTAGGCACCGGAGGCTGGAGAATCTCGTCTGTCCCTGGAGCGTCACAGGAATCAGTCTCATTCTCTCCACTCTTCCATGGCCACCACAGCAGCTGCTCAGGATACGGCCAGGTCCAGGATTATGAAAACCTTGGGATCATCTTGTCGCTGGTCTTTGATCGCATCAGTGACGCTGCATAGTCTGAGGGCCTCGGGATGAGTACCCCCAGGTGGAAATAGAGAATAAGGAGAATAATTAGCGTAGCTGCTGTTCATAGTGTATATAAACGAGATGCAAAAACCTGCGTAGGGCACATCATGCATCATACCGATAAGTGATGCACTGAGTGTATGCTTTGCTAAAGAAAGGTTTTTAATCTAGTTCTGAATTGAGAATGTGTCTGAGCCTCGGACATTATCAAGAAGGCTATTCCAGAGTTTGGGAGCCATAAATGAGAAGGCTCGACCTCCTTTACTCGACTTTGCTAATCTAGGTACTCCCAGAAGCCCTGAGTTTTAAGATCTTAAAGAGCGTGTTGTATAATATACTACAAAGTAAATATAAAAATAATTATACTAAAGTTGTATATTACACTACATAAACCTTGTAATAAACTACCAGCACATTCTGTTATTTTACAGACTCATTTCTCTGTATATTATTTCTTATACATTGTATTATAAACTAAAATGTCAATATACGTCACTTTGTTAAACTGTAGAGTTGAATTGTCAACATCAGAAGTCAACAGAGCCGAGATCAACATCCAATAGTGCAATTCACCACCGTGAATAAACACTCACAAAACACGGAAACTGTCAAAACACTGAAAGTCAAGTTTGGTACAAGTGTTTTTACCATTAGCTCAACTGTATGTACACTTCTCCACACCCTCCCCCATATTAATGCAATTACAGCATTAGTCTCAGCCTCAGCCTATCTGCTCATCTGGTGTGTATGTGTGTGTGTGTGTGTGTGTGTGAGGAATGTGTTTATCTGATCTGAGCTTCCTGAAGCCGATCCGTCCTCCAGTAAACAATTACTGCAAGATCTGAACCGAACCGAACACGAACCCGCTGTCTGCAGCTTTATAAGATCCAGTAATGCTGATCCACACGGTCTGCAAACTCACCGGAGATCCAACGAAAACAAGCTGTGGAGAAAATATATACAGTCAGAATTATTAGTCCTCCAGTGAAATCTTTTCTTTCTTTTTCAAATATTTCCTAAATGCTGTTTAACAGATTCAGGGATTTTTCACAGTATTTCCTATAATGTTTTTTTCTACTAAAGAAAGTCTTATTTGTTTTATTACAGCTAGAATAAAAACAGTTTAAACATTTTTAAAACCATTTTAAGGTCAGTATTATAAGCCCTCTTAAGCAATATTTGTTTTGACTGGTCTACAGCAGGGGTTTTCAAACTTTTAGGACACACGCCCCAAATGGTTGAGTCAAACCTTGAGTGAGTATGTTTACATGGGCAACAATAATTAAATATGATTTTAATACGATTAAGACAATACTCTGATTAAGTATTGTCGCAAACTGAAGAGCAAGTGGGGGGGGGGGGGGG
>CAIGQZ010031449.1:2166254-2179674 GCA_903798205.1 Danio tinwini | reverse complement strand
GGTGTTCACAAACTGAAGAGCAAATGGGGGGGATTGGGGGAAGGGGTCTGTTCGGGAACTGAAGAGCGGCGGGGGAAAGATTGCGAACTGAAGAGCACAGGGTGCGGTGGGGGGTGGTGGCTGGTTGTGGTGTGAGGAGACCGCAAACTGAAGAGCAGGGGCTGGAAGGGGGTGGTTAATCACGAACTGAAGAGCATTGGGGGGGGAGTTGGTCTATCATGAACTGAAAAGCAGGGGGGAAGTCTTGTTGGGGGGTGTTGCGGGGTTCACGAACTGAAGAGCATTGGGGGGGAGTTGGTCTATCACGAACTGAAGAGCAGGGCGGAGAGTGGGGCACTTACTTTTTATTTTGGAAGGCACTTTATATCCCTGACTCAATAGGGCATGTACACTGCACAGGTTGAGCTCTATGTGTGCACGTGCCTGCCGTCATGTAGGACTTTTCCCTGCATTTTGCGACAAGATGAAAGGACCACACACATACACACAAATCTCGAACAGTGTTGCCAGATTGGGTGGTTTTGAATTAGCATTTCGGCTGGTTTTGGATAGCTTTTGGGCTGCAACATCTGGCAACCCTGATCCCGAAATGCAAAAATGTTTTTCTTTCTATTTGGCGTGCGCTATCTAATCCTATTAAAACGTCTTCCACCATTCTTTACTAAATATTCACGTCTAATACCCGTTTGTCAAGGGGGCATGAATGAAAATTTCATGAGTGAAAGATGAAGCACCCGAAATTACGTGAGACCTGCAGGAAACGTGGATTCACGAAACACTTTAATTATATTATTGTCTTATTCAGATTAAGGCAAATAACTATTACTGATTTCCATGTAAAACGTAGTCTGTATGTCTTCATGTCGTATATCTTCGAAGTAAGTGAAAGATCCAGAAAGGCATCCTGCTGATTTAATTCAGAAGGGCTCTTTTTTGTCAGACGGCTCACCGGTTTGACTTTCATTCATCGTCATTCATTTTAAAAAGCACCGGCCCATTATATGTTTTACTGGAGTGCATAAACTCTACAGGTGCCTGATAGTTAGATGTGGAGCTAACGTTAATCAGATTCAACATCATCATCATTTACTCGCGTGCACGCCTCAATGTCTTGCGCCCCCCTTAATAGGTGCTGGCTTCCCACAGTTTGAAAACCCCACGGTCTACAGAACAAACTACTGTTATATAATAACTTGCCTAATTAACCTAACTTTAACTTAATTACCTAATTAAGCCTTTAAATGTCACTTTAAGCTGAATACTAGTGTCTTGAAGAATATCTAGTCAAATATTATGTGCTGTCATCATGGCAAAGTGAAAAGTAATCAGTTATTAGAACTATTATGTTTAGAAATGTGTTGAAAAAATCTTCAGGAGGGCTAATAATTGTGACTTCCACTGTATGTGATAGCATGCGCCACAGCTTTAGGCGTACCCTTGCAGCATTTCTGATTGAGTGCTATTAATTAAACAATTAATTTAAGAACACTTAATTAAATAAAACAAAACGCAGCCTTATGTGATTCCAGCCTGATCTCACGAGGAAACGTAAGTATTTTACGTTTTGTCAGTTTGAGTTTGAGTTGTACGAAATTGTACAATTTAAAAAAGGAGGCGTGGCACCCAACCCTGCCCCTAAACCCAACTTTGGGTCATTGGGTGATGAGCAAATCGTACTAAATGGTACGAATTAGATTCATACGAATTAGCCACTAAATCAAATAGTTACGAATTGCTGTGAGATTGCGTTGGTGATTCAGTACATATTTTACAGGGGTGTGACGAGACGCCTACTCCACGAGACGAGACATGAGATTGGGTTCAAGAGAACAAGACGAGATTTTTTATACAATTTTTTTTTTATCTTTAATGATGAAATATATGAATGGAAAAGTCTTTTATTCAACTGGAAAAAAAAGAAATCACAAAATGCAAAACTATCTATGCCCTTTTTTTAAACCGTGTTGTAATGAATGTTTTTTTTTTCTAATTTAATTAATTATATGCCGTAAAGGACTTGCAAACATAAAGGAAAATACATGTCTTTTTACATATAATTTTAAATATTAGCAAAATATTTGCAATTATATGCATGAAAAATAAATTTTTAAATCAACTGAAGAAGAAAAAAAATATCACAAAATGCAAAACAATTTAGGTTTTTTTTTTTTTTAAGATTGCAATTAATAGTATTTTATTTCTAATCTTATCTTCTACTTCTATTTTAATGAATCATATGCCATAAAGGACATGCAAACACTGCAAAATATTTAGCTATAAACTTTACTGACTGACCTCACTGAAATCCTTTCCACAAATTGAGCATAAAAAAAATAATGTAATTTTTGGCACTTGATTTTTCATTTTTTGATTAAAATTAAATTGTTTAATTTGACTCACTTTGAGGTACTGAATCCGACACTGAAGTAAGGACTGATAGGAGGGAGTTGTTGTTTTAATGTAATTTAATACCGCTCACCTCGCCGAATGAAAAGACGGCATCTCCCGGACAGCGTAAACGTGTGTTCGGTAATGATGATATGATGATGTGAGGTCTCGAGGTGTGTGTGTGTGTGTACGCTTAGAGATGTGTGTATCTGTGGTACTTTACTGACTCGGTAGGTGCAAAGAATAGTGTCAACAGCCGTGTGTGTATGTCCTGTTACAAAATGCAGCTAAAAGTCCTTCATGATATTAATGATTATGGTGAGACACGGCAGCCGCTGAACTCCGGTGGAAAAAAAAGCGGTTACGTCACACTCACATGCCCAACTGAGTGGCACGCGCAACTCCGAGGCCAGCCTGGGTTGGGTTGCTAGGTGTGTGCAAAGCACCTCATTTGCAGTTCAAATCCAATCCTGCCTCCAATCTTCAGTGTTAATTTCACCCTCATGCTCCATCATAACATCACAACTCACAAGACAACTTTTCACCTCAACAAGAAATGTCGTCACGATTTAATCTTGCGAGATCTCGTCACATCCTTAATATTCAGATGTCTTGCACAAAACACCCAGAGGCTCTAAAAAACACAGCACAAAAGTAATCTGAATTTAGTTTTTTAAAATTTTCTTGAAGTTGTCTAAAGCTGTACACTGTAGACTGGAAACAGACTGAAATTTGGACACACTAAATGTAATGCTTTCCTCATTTACAACCTTCATGTTGCTCCAAACTGACACAAACATGTAATAATAACAGAGATCTATAAAGTACTAAAGACCCAGACTTAAGTAAAAGTACAAATGCTTTATCAAATAGTGACTTGAGTAGAAGTTAAAGTGCTCTTTAAGCACAATACTTAAGTGGAAGTACTAAAGTATTCAACATTTTTTGTACTTAAGCATTGCAACTAGTTTATTAAAAAAATTACTACTCAAGTACTGTAAGTAAAAGTACAAGTATTGCATTATGTAGTTAAAGAAAAAAAAATCAACAATACAAACTAATCAAAAATATGGTTTCGAACAGCAAACGAAAACAAACCAAAGAAAAACAAACGTCAAAGAGCAGGGGTTAGGAAAACAAAATAAAGATCACAAGACATGATTTATAACACCAGAAGCTACGTATAGAGCAACAAAACAAACAAAGCAAAAATATGGTTGTGGTATTTACCTTATTCTCTGCGTACGAGTGGGCGCAGCCATTTGAATTATTTTGGCTTGAGACTTCCGGTCTCATTCACTTCTATTCTTTTTTTACACGTTAATAACAATATTATTCTATTTCGTCTGTATAGTCATGCAAACACTTGTTTGTAGAGCAAGTAATTTGACCGTTTTCTGCCGTTTATTATTCCTAGTCCTTTCTTCCATAGGCGACTGAATGGGAAGTTCTAAAACAATCGCCAAAATGAGCACACTTCCGCATTTTAGAATAAGGTCAATACATTGTTTTTTAATAAAACGAAGTTTACAATGTTTTTTACCCCTGGATAAAACTAATTTATTTTTAAAACGCTTAAAATAAGGTTAAAAATAAGTTGGGGGGTGGGGGATGGGGGATAGGGTCAAGATTTCTAACTAGAAAACAATGTAAGAAATAAAACAATTATTCAATCATTGAAATGGTTGGGGGTTTAAACAGCAACAAAAACACAGTTTCAAACAACAACGCAATCAACACATTTATATTTAACAAACAAACAAACAACTGACAAACCACATCAAGTTTAGACTGAAAAAACAACTAAGCACATTTTTGGGGTAAGCTAAATAATTTTGAAATAAGTGGTGGCATGGTGGCTCAGTGGTTAGCACAGTTGCCTCACAGCAAGAGCCTCACTGGTTCTATTCCTTACCAAGCTAGTCGACGTTTCTGTACTGAGTTTACACGTTCTCCCTGTGCTCACGTGGGTTTCCCCCAGGTTCCCCGGTTTTCTCCCACCATCCAAAAACATGCAACTTAAGCTAACTGACTAATACAAATCGACACCATAGACATGCTCCTAGTAAATAGTTACGTCTTAAGAGCAATCCCTATCTGTACAGCAGGGGAGTTCTCGAGATCTACTTGAGCTCAAACTCCCCTCTCGCCTTGCAAATGAAAGGGAACCTCGGGCTCGATGATTTTATGAGCTCAGGGTTCTCTCCAGGGACAGCATGCCAAACAAGCTTTATAATCAAACATCAGCTAAGTGTGAACTCTTGAAACAAGACAATATGTTTTGCTTGTCTAGAAAATGCTTGATTTTAAAACGTTTTATATATTTGGGACAGATACAAGGCAAAAACTCTGAGTAGGAATTTTTTTTATTATTTTTTTTTTTTGCAGTGTAGATCCAGAATTGATATATTTCCCTTAGTGGTGACGCCCTATGATGCAGATGTCTGTCTCTGGATCCACCTCATCAGCAGCAGGGATGCATTATAAATAAAAAAAGACAGAGACATGCAACAACAGTCAGCCTGCAGAGGATTTATGTCACTCTGTAGTCTCCATAACCCACAGGCAGCTAATAACAGCTCCGTTTATCATGAAACTCATTAGCTGAGGAGGATCGGTGGGCTTTTTTGTTGTTGCTGAAGGCGCGATGGGGAACACCTTTAGTCTGATGATATCCAAAGCACAGGCCAGTTATAATGACGAGAGCGTACAAGGGCATCTGCATCAGATTTTTCGGTCATGCTTTATTTGAATGTACAATTTATGTTATTAACAAACCATTAACTAAGGTCATGTCCACAAGTACACGGGTATTTTTATGAACAGTGTTTTCCCTGCTTTTGTTTAAAAAAAAAAATCTCCGTCCACATGACAACAAAGAAATGGACTGTGGTGCATGTTAAGGGCACGCCGAACCAACAGGTGGTGATAATGACATTTCATACCAAATGGGGTATGAAATTTAAATATTAAATATTTGCATGAGTAAATTGCATACAAATCAATGCAAACGTGAGAACAGAGGCAGATTACTGTCCCGTATGTGAACTTCAAGAGTTCACACTTAGCTGATGATTGATAATAAAGCTTGTTTGGCATGCTGTCCCGGGAGAGAGCCCTGAGCTTGTAAGATCCTCGAGCCCTGGGCTCCCTCCCGTTTGCAGGGCGAGAGAGGAGTTTGAGCTCAGGTAGATCTCGATAAACTCCCCCGGCTTATTCTAGCTGAATGGTGAAAATGAATGACTGAGGAGAGGAGTGCTTGCTTAGAGCTTGACTATGGTATTAATTTTGAGTGTTCAATTTACTTAGGGTGCGTGTTATTTGGACTGGGGGAGGAAACCGGGGAACCCGGGGAAAACTTACACGAGCATGGGGAGAACAAGCGAAAACTCCGCACAGAAATGCCGACTGATTTAGTAGGGACTTAAACCAGCGGCATTCTTGCTGTGAGGCAACAGTACTAATCACTGGGCCACTGTGTTGGCCATCTAAAAAGGAAGGAATGTAGAGGGGGTGGGGTTCTTCAAGACGAAGATATTGAGATAAGAAAACTCTGGTTATTTATAGTAAGTTAGGAGTCGTCTGATTGGATAATCGATCATGGGTTAATGCAGGACAGCTGAGAACAATCATAAGCACGTGATCCTCTCGAAATTTGTTTATACATAAACTTTACGATGTGAAATATGCGATGCATTTGCTGCGAATGTGTGGAATTTTGCTTCATTTTTGTCTTCCGCGTTTGGTGTGAACCCAGCCATGTTGGCCAATCAGAAAGGAGAAAACAGCGAACATGCTGGCATCATGAGACAAAAACTCTAGTTGTATCGTCCACATACCAATCATCAACCACAATGTACCCAGATTTTCTGATCATTTCCACCTTGGCTGGAGTTTTTAGAAAGTTTTGATTTCAGTCTCCTGACACTGCGTTTTCATGTGGACAAACAGCCACATGGTCGCATAAAAAAAGTGCGGTTTTGAATAAATACCTGTGTTCGTGCGGACAGGGCCTGTCCAGATGCAGGGCCTGCACAGCAGCTGCTGTGGTGGTTATGGACCCACATAGCAAACTGTCTTGGCCCAAATGCTGCTGGCGTGTTGCTGGCACTGGCATGCAAAATGTCAGCCGAATGTGGGCCATGCATGGTAATGATTGCACTGCGTGCATGGCGGCAAACTACATTTGGGCCAGTTGTGGATTGGAGGTTTGTTTCTGGTTAAAGTATAAACTTATATCTATGAATCGGTACCAATAATAAACCTTTCAGTTCAGGACCAGGTTATAAATTGGCTGAGATTCAGGCCGGTTATGGCCCATGTGTGGCCCTTGTCTTTAATCTAGTTATCGGCCACTTCAGGACTGAATTTTTTGCGGAACTTGGGCAGAGGGAAAACTTATTGTGTGGCCCGAAGCTGGGCCAGAAAACATTTGCTATGTGGAGAGGAGTGGAGAGCATGAGACTGATCCTTGTAAGACCCCAGTGACGGACAAGTCCTCGCATTGATCCTGAAGGGACAGTCTGTACACCAACCGTTGACCTCTCCCACCTGCAGCTTCTCCACGATGGACGTCCAGCGCTCTCCAGTCTCCGGCGTCTGGTTTCTATCAAGGTTTTTTAATTCTTCACTTTCGTCAATTGGCGAAGTTTTTTCCTCGCTGCTGTCACCACTAGGTTGCATGGTTCGGGAGTTGTGGAGCTGCGCAATAATGGATTTGCTCAATAATGGATTTGCTCCGTGTTTGAACTCTCAGCAGTGAATATTAAACTACACTGAACTGAACTAAACTGAACTTCAACTCTGAAAACTGAACTGACACTGTTTCAATTTACTATAATCTTCTATGTGAAGCTGCTTTGACACAATCTACATTGTAATAGCGCTATAGAAATAAAGATAAATTAAATTCAATTGAATTCACCTGGTTTGCTGATAAATGGGTTGCGGATCTATTCCTTGGCAGTTTGCCTGCTGAAAAAAAAAACATCTTAAACCTGCCTATGCTGGTTGGCTGGTTTTAGCTGGTCGACCAGCCTGGTTTTAGAGGGATTTTGGCCATTTCCAGGCTGGTTTCCAGCCATTTCCAGCCTGGTCTTAGCTGGTCAGGCTGGAAAATGACCAGCTTAAACCAGCTTGACCAGCCTGGTTTAAGCTGGACATAGCTGGTTTTGGCTGGTCAAGCTGGTTTTAGCTGGTCAACTCCCAGCCTGACCAGCTAAAACCAGGCTGGAAATGGCCTACCAGCCTAAATTTGAGCACCCAAATTTATCCCACAAGCAGCAAAAAATGAGTAAGAAATGAGTTTGCAAAGGGGAAAAGTCCCAGTGAAGGATTTACAACCCTGCTAAAAAAACCCAGCTTAAACAGGCTGGTTGGCTGGTTTTAGCTGAATTTTTCAGCAGGGTTGTAAGTCCTTCACTGGCACTTTTCCCCTTCGCAAACTCATTTCTTACTCATTTTGCTGCTTGTGGGATAAATTTGGGTGCTTAAGTGACTGAAATGTAGGCGAGAGAATACAGTCATTTTTCAAAATAAAATACTTTTCAAAATAAAGATTGTTCAGACTCAGATAATAAATAAAAAGGAAGTAATTAATGATTTCTTGTGAGGCCCAGTACCAATTGATCCGCGAACTGGTACCGGTCCACGGCCTGGTGGTTGAGGACCACTGTCCTAATAGATACCTATAATCCTACGCTAAAATCTGGAGTCTTCTCTGGAGGTTTGATGTTCACAGATAGCATCTTATTGGCCGTTGCGATCAGATTTTTCCTCTGATAAAATCCTGTCTGTGTCTGAAAATTTCAGACACTGAAACGTGAATCTCCAGGTTGGAGGAAAGTCCTTACCCCAGGTGGAGGAGTTCAAGTATCTTAGGGTTTTGTTCACGAGTGAGGGAAGGATGGAACAGGCGGATTGGTGCAGCAGCAGCAGTAATGCCGGTCGATGTACCGGCCCGTTGTGGTGAAGAAGGAGCTGAGCCGAAAGGCAAATCTCTCGATTTACAGGTCAATCTACGCTCCTACTCTCACCTATGGTCATGAGCTTTGGATCATGACTGAAAGGACAAGATCTCGGATACAAGCGGCCGAAATGAGTTTTCTTCACAGGGTGGCAGGGAGGAGCTCGGAGTAGAGGCCCTGGAAAAAGCTGTAGAAAATGAATGAATGAATGAAATGTGAGACTTTTCTTACAATGAGTGTCAATATTAATGCAGAACCCAATGCACAAACCAAAAAAAGAATATTAGCTAATATAGTAGGGTAAAGAATAGCTAATATTTTCATAAATTTTATTATTATTATCATTTATTATTTTCATTATTATTATTATAGGTGAGTGGTGACAGGTATGAAACTCTCCACCATCTCTCTTTAGGACAATTTCTATTTTCCTTAAACTGCTGAGGCATTTGGGATTGGCTTTATTACATTCACTGTCACCCTCACCTGGGAACTAGTCTTGAGGAGTTTTATCTTTAATTAGGATGACTAATACCTCAGTGCTTGCTCATCTGTGAACCATCGCTTGGATGGAAGAATGAGAGGCTAGATGAAACGCGTTTATCATACAGTTGGCATGATTCCAGACCAAAGTTAAATAAAAAACGACTGCTCAGCGGAATCTGGCAAACACGGCTGTAACTTGACTACTCTACATGCCGTTATCATTCAGTTGTTAGGCCTCACGTTTGGAGGTGCCGCGATTGTAGACGTCACCACAGTCAATTTCACAGAACTGGGCCTAGTTTAATCAAAGGAAGGTGCCGGAGAATATGAGAAAACGTCCTTAAGTTGGAGATCAGACGTGAGACAAGCGGCCACACCATAATGCAGGCCAGACCGCTCTGTCAAATGAAATTACCGAGTGTAAAAACATGACACAATGGTTCTAACTGTGTTGTGGTGTTTACAAAATCCTCCTTTTTCAGTCTCTCTGGGGCGTTGCATTAATTGGTTCAGATCCTACAGCTTGTCTAGATTAAGGTGAGAAAAGTAAAGAGCGTCTCGACGACTGAAGCTTCTAGTTAATCCAGGATTTAAAAGACGTTTGTTCTTAGAGCAGTGAGATTGTTAAAATGAACACAATGAACTGTCATTTGTTTGTAAAAGAATGTTTATTGAAGACCACAGTGGAAGCCTTGTGCGGTCATATCCAAACACTTTGCAGTAACTTACAGTCAAGTGACAGAGCAGAATAAGACCTAATCTGAATTCTATTTTATACCCCAACTCCTACAAGCATGCCTTCCTGCGGGTTTCCTGAGGCGTCCCTGTTACATCTCATGAATCATGTTGCAAGAAGCACAAAACTGTAGTGTGTATTTGCACTGTGATGATATTTATGGAGGTAACCACAAGAAAACAACATTAACTTTATACCTGTCGTGCTGTAAAAAGCAAATTCCCTACCACCAGACTGGCCTATTCTGTCAAGTCATTTTTGTGTCTTTGAAGATCATGACTAGGGCCACTCGGAATCTGCGCGCGCAGAATTCCGCAGATTTTTTAGCCCATCATTAATTCTGTTTATTTACTTGAGTAAATGTGTGTAAATCTGAATTTGTTCAGTTTTTAAATGACACATATTAAGGCTTTAGTTATGAGACTCCCAAAATAATTCCGCAGAAATCCGCAGATTTTTATCAAAATTCTCTGCAGAAATTGCAAAAAACGTATGCAGATTCTGTCTGGCCCTAATCATGACCATGATGTGTGGTTTATTTATAAACTAATTTCGAGAGCATCACGTGCTTATGATTGAACACAGCTAGTACCGCATTAACTCCGCACATTGCGCCAATCAGATGAACACGGACACACTATAAATTACCAGAGCTTTCTGCTCCAGTCATCTGCGTTTGAAGAATCCCCCCTTCCACCCCTACTCCTCCTTTTTTCTGATAGGGCGGCTGGTCCGTTCCTCTTCGGGCCAGTTGGCGTTTCTGTGCGGAGTTTGCATGTTCTCCCCGTGTTTGCGTGGGTTTTCCCTACTAGTCAGTAATGTCTTCAAAGTAAGGGAAAGATCCAGATGGGCATCCTGCTGATTTGATTCAGAAGGGCACTTTTTTGTCAGTCGGCTCACCGCTTTGACTTTCATTCACTTTCGTCATTCATTTTAAAAAGCACCTGCTTCATTTTATTTGTATATGTTTTAATGGAACACATAAACTCTACCAGAGGCCTGATAGTTAGATGTGGAGCTAACATTAATCAGATTCACTCTAGTGAGCTGCATCCATGTGAGCACATCACGTTTAATGTGATGTGGTCATTTCACAGTAGGAATACACACAGGTTTGAACTCGTTCTCGCCACCTACAGTGCAATTTAGCCAGGTATACTTCCGCGCTCAAATATCAAGGTAAATGTCATTATAGCTTGCGTAGAATAGACCCAGCTCCCAACCCAACTTTGAGAATAGATTAACGGCGTTTTTTTTTTTTGTGGCCGATAAGAGTCTTGCGTTAACGCAGCACGTTAACGCCGATAACGGCCCACCACTAATATATATATATATATATATATATATATATATATATATATATATATAGATATTTATATATATATATATTTACATATAATGATTGTTTTTTATTAACATTATTTAGAAAAATCACATTAACATTTTAAATAATAAGTGGTATCGGTATCGTAAAAATTTTTACAAAAAGTATCGGTATCGTATCGCATTTAAAATTTGTGGTATCGCTCATCCCTAAAGCAAATATTAAAATATAGAATTAATTTTAATTCAGAAACAAAACATGTTCAGGATAGTAAGTTCAAAGTCATTTGCATTGATAACGTAATTATGTTTAAATTAACAGATTAATTTATCATCATCAACCCACATAGCAGTGCATCAATTACAACAACGATTCCTGTTGTTTCTAAGGAAATGTCTACCCTTTTAAAGAAGACACAAATTTCTTCGAGGCGTATACCTGACCTGATTAAATCATTTATTGATCAAAAGGATATTCATAGCTGACAGACAGTGTAATATTGTTCTTGACATGCTCCTTCTGTGTTTGCGCAAGTGCAAGCTCGCGTGCACTTCCCTGCTGATGGCTAATTAAAACGTTAGCACAAACGAACAGTGTGCCAGAGGACAGTATGGTTAGCAGACTGTGAGGAAAGCCTGCTATGGGACCGCAGAAGCGCTTTGATGATGAAAATGTGGGGCAGAACAAGAAAGAGGCAGAGAAGGGCTGCGAACGCTATTTTTCATTTTATTTCCTCATCTCTGACAACCCGAACCTCAGCGAAGCGATTTCAAGTTATTATTTTGTTTACTATAATTCCAGCATGCCTTTTCTTTGAGCTCATGTCTATAAATCACAGAGCATCATGTCAGATCTCCGTCTATCACGCCAGACTTTTTATTGGGTTTTGTGTAGCAGTGGACGCAGCTGTCACTTTGACGGCTCTCAGACCTCACAACAAAGGAAGTGGACTTAAAAATATCTCTACTGTAAATCAGAACCTCGTGCTACAATCAAACGGCATTTAACGTGATCAAAGTCTAAATAAAGCACAGGGGGATTTCATTGTTTTTCTTTTTAGAGACATCGAACTGGTTCACAAACACAGGCTCCTATTAAATTATTATCAGCTGTACGGCATGTTATTAACACAGAAAGCTAAACATGAATCTTTCTTTAACCATTTATAATCGACTAAGGATTTCTCTTTGAACTTGCACAGCTATGGTTTTATTCCTAGTGGAGAGCCTTGATGTCAAAACGACATCAAAAAAACATGTCAAAATCAAAACCTTGACGTCTGTTTGACATCCACACACTAATGCCCTTTTGACCACCAAAATAATGACACAATAAGTATTATCATAAAAGAAATGTATTATTCATCTGAAAGCTGATCAAATTGGCATCTAATATTTAAAGTCAAATATCCATCCTGTTATCTTTTTTGACGTGTTTTGTGACGCCAATGTTAGATGTCAATTTGATGTCTATTTGACATTTGAAAGCTTCAATTACAAATATACACAGGATTTTCTATCCTTACAACACATGTAAACTACCACAAGGTCAAAATGACGTCGAATTGACATTCAAGAGTTCACACTTAGATAATGCTTGAATATATTAGCTAGTTTGGCATGCTGTCCCGGGAGAGAACCCTGAGCTCAGAGATAGGTGAGCCCAATGCTCCCGCCTGGTCAATAAGCATTAGGAGGGATACGAGATCAGGTAGTTCTCGATAACTTCCTGAGAATAGCCCGCTTATTATGTTAGTTTGTACTTAGGAAGTGCTTATGACTGTAGTTGCATGTTTTTGGGTGTGGGAGGAAACCGGAGTACACGGGGAAAACCCACACGAACACGGGGTGAACATGCAAACTCTGCACAGAGAGTGCCGGCTGTTTCAGCTAGCGTTGAACCAACTCGACTTCCTTGCTGTGGGGCAACAGTGTTAACCACTGAACCACCGTGTCGCCCGAAATCTAAACTGAGGAGGAGGGAGAAGGGATGGATGGGGGGGGGGGGGGGTCCAAAGCGAAGATGAGGAATGAAGTTTAGGCTGGATATTTATATTAAATTTGAAATGATCCGATAGGCTGGTTAATGATTGGTGATAGGGATCAGCTGTTGTCAATCCTATCACGTGCTCCTCTCGAAATTAGTTTGTGAAACATCACTTAATATTGGCGACAAAACATAAAAAAATCCATCCTGTAATTGATTTTTGACACAAAAGTCAGATATCAATTTGACGTCTATTTGACAGTCACACACTGATTCCCTTTTGACGACCAAAATAATGACACAAAAAGTATTATAAGAAATGTATAATTCATCTAAAAGCTGAATCAAATTGATGTCAAATTGACATCTAATATTGGCGTCAAAACACGTCAAAAATTCATCCTGTAATCGATTTTTGATGTGTTTTTTTATGCCAATGTTGGATGTCAGTTTGAAGTCTTTTTGACATTTGTAAGCTTCATTTACCAATATACACTGGATTGTGTATCCCTATATTGCATGCAAACTACCTTG
>CAIGQZ010031449.1:2125067-2138681 GCA_903798205.1 Danio tinwini | reverse complement strand
ATATATATATATATATATATATATATATATATATATATATATATAATTAGAAGCTCGTTATTCACACAATGTTGACATACAACTGTGTTTAAACTTCTTATAAAAGTGACATTTGCATAATAGGTCTCCTTTAAGACAGCTTTGCAACAATTTTAAAAGACACAGAACAACTAAGCAACCTGACTATAAATGACTATAACCAACAACCTAGTTGTAGTGTTTGATACAGTACAGTACGCAGTGTTGGGCAAGCTAATTGAAAAGTGTAGTGAGTTAAGCTATTAGCTACTCTACATAAAATGTAGATGCACTAAAATACACTAATACCCTCTGGGAACACTATACCCTCTGGGAAATGTAGCAAGCTAAGCTAAATGCTACTTGGCAAAAGTAGCTTAGCTACATCTAATTATGCAATGCAGTGTGAATGCAGGAATGTATGTGTATTTCTCAGAGATGGGTTGCGGCTGGGAGGGCATCCGCTGTGTAAAACATATGCTGGATAAGTTGGCGGTCCATTTCTCTGTGGCAACCCTTAATTACCCTGCTGAAAAAAACAGCTGATTGGCTGGTTTTAGCTGGTCGACCAGCCTGGGTTTTGGCCATTTCCAGGCTGGTTTCCAGCCATTTCCAGCCTGATCTTAGCTGGGCAGACTGGGAAATGACCAGCTAAAACCAGCTTGACCAGCCTGGTTTAAGCTGGACATTGCTGGTTTTGGCTGGTTAGGCTGGGAGTTGACCAGCTAAATCAGGCTGGAAAGCAGCCTGAAAATTGCCAAAACCCCTCTAAAACCAGGCTGGTCGACCAGTTAAAACCAGCCAACCACCTTATCTGGTTTAAGCTGGACTTTTCAGCAGGGTAATAAAGGCATACTATTGGCATACTTACTTGCATACTCATGCTTTAGCTCATACTTTAAAGTAGGGTCTAATCAAGCACATTAGGAACTAAACAAAACTGCCTGTCCACCACTTGAAGATTGCTTGCAACCACTTTGTTTCCACTCTAGCAACCCTATAATACCTCAGCAATGGCTCTGTAATACTAAATATTGCAGATATTCAGGCTTCTGCTCCTTTGATTAAATATGTAATTTATGAAGTTAATTCTGGGTTAGTTGCACATTAAATTCTTGCTGAATAGGCTTATTATTACTAACTGCGACTCCCAGCTGCGATTATTGATCCATTCGAGTTGATATTTTTTCATTCACAAATCTATTTGAAGATGGCCGCATACTGTGCCTGGCTCTTAATGAGGTTTCTTTGCTGTTTTGAGGCTCATTAACACTCTGCTGGCATCGGGGAGACATGCGGGATATTGATCTAATTGTCCAAGAGTGTCGTCCTGGCCTCCAACTTTCCTTCCCAGCTCTTTTTAATGAGAACTCAGCAGTGCCAATTTCATTGACTCTCTCATGCTTTGTATTTATAACGAGACTGTCACTAATTGGCAATTTTCTGTTTCACTGCTTTGTGATCAACAAAGGTATTGTTGTGGGCATGTCACTCTGAATTTAACTGTCTGCATTTGAGCATTTCTGTGCGGATTGTAATGCTTGGCATGAAAGGCGTAACTTAATGAAATGGATTTTGAAGGGAATCGAATCAGGCTGGACTCAAACTTACATTACTTATAATTCAATGAGAATCCACATTCAGCCAGATACGGGATGTAATTTTCAGTGTATACAGTGCTGTTCTTATATTGTATGGTTGGTTGACCCCGTCAGGATGTGGGGAAAGAAAAATTAAGCTTTGATTACTTTGCCAAGTTGGCTCTAGACTATAGACAGCTTGAATTAGAGACCACACAATCGAAGCAGAACCAGAAAGATTGTAAATTCTGGGTTTGGGGTGGGTGGCGGGTGTGGGTGGGGATGTCACTCACACCAGGTTTACAGTACATTTGAGAAAGGTTTTGGCTGGTAGACTGAATGAAAAGTAAAATATTTTAGAGCTACTGTTGTGTGCGTTCAGTAGAGCTTAGTAAGAAGCATACTGTGTTTGTATATTGGAGTATATAACACCATAAAAAAGCAATTTTGTAGCGCCATTACCATCTGATGTGAAATTTACTGACTTTCACTAATATATGAGAATAAATTATGAGCAGTCAAATGCTGTTGCAGTCTTAGGCCCAATCCCAATTCTATTTTTGTACCCCTACCCCTTCCCCTTGGCCCTTACAACCGAGGGTTAAGTGGAAGGGCTTCAAAATTTACCCCTAAGAATTGGGACAGCACTTCAACACCTGCACACGCCATCATATGTCATCATGATCTCTTGCTTCATATGAGATCAGACGATTGCGACTGCTGTGGTTATTCCAGTTGTGTTATTTTTTGGTATTTATCTTCAGGAGATCACTGAAGGCATATATTATGTTATCATAACGATCTAATGTGGCAATAAGATCGTAACTATACTGTGTATTTACACAGTGGTCATATTCATCTGTAAACACATGAAAACAACATTAACATTATAGCAGAAACTGTAAAAAGCCCATTCTCAGCCACTAAACTTTTCTGACAGGGTGTTCGAGTGTCATCGAGTGTCAGAATGTTGTGGGACTGCTGTACAGGAGTTATTATTATGGATTAAAGATCACCAAATTTTGCGGTTTTTTTCTAGCGTTTTTTTTTTTTTTTAAAGCATGACGGTAAAACATGAACGCTGTTATGAATATATTAAAACATGTGTTTGTTTGTTGTAAAAATTTGTAATAATGACAAATAATACTAATTTGTGGCTGTCCTTACTTCCGGGTTCAGCAATACTGCTGCTGTGGCTGATGTATTCTGGGAAATTTTGTTACCCCTTGGCTTTGAGTGTGGTCCTGAAAAATCTTTGTTCGAAGGGCTATTCACCCCTTCCCCTTAGCCTTACGCCTTCAAGCTATAGAGAATTGGGACACCCCTACCCCTTGGCATGAACGCACAAAACGGGAAGGGCTAAGGGGTAGAATTGGGATTGGGCCTTAGTTTTTCCCTCACTCTGTAACAAACAAATTTACAACTTGAACTGGAGCTCAACTACAACTGCAACTCTGCACAAGAAGTTGTGTACAACAAGTGTCCAGTGTTGGATTTAGGCATGGGCAATATGTGCAATCGCCCAGGATGGCATCTTGTTAAGGGTAGCATGAAGACCCCCCTCCATTCTCACTATCACCAGCGATACCAACCAATCAACTAACCCTAAACCCAACCCCCCTATACCATATCCTTCACTTTCTTCTATGACAGTTCACCTCCTTCTGTGACAACCCCGCCCCTCTTTTCTTGCAGGCAGGGGGCATGAATACCCTGAGGGCAGCATGATTGTCATTTGCCTAGTGCACCAGTTAAGCTTGCAACGGTCCTGGTTGTGCCCAACTGAGCCTGGTTTCTCTCAAGGTTTATTTTCCTTCAGTTTCGTCAATTGTTGAAGTTTGTTCCTCACCGCTGTCGCCACTGCCTTGCTTGGTTTGGGACTTGTGGAGCTGCGCATCGATGGATTTCCTCTTCAGTGTTTGGACTTTCAGCAGTGACAATTAAAGCACACTTAACTGAACTAAATTGAAAGCTGAAAACTGGACTGACACAGTTCAGTTTACTAGAACTCCTATGTAAAGTTGCTTTGACACAATCTAGATTGCAAAAGCGCTATAGAAATAAAGATGAATTGTATTGAACTACAAGTTCTCATAAGTAATACCATCCTTCTTTTTGGTGTTTTGGTCGCATAACTTACATCTGTCCCATATTGATTATAGCTAAACACAAAACCACACACAACAAAAAAAAAAAACACACAATAAAAAAAACACCGCTTTTATCAGCTTACTTCACTTCAGAGTACCTTGTAATGGAGCAAATGTAACCAGCAAAAACCAGATGACCTAGAATGTGACTTAAAGTGCATGGAAATGTTGAGGGCTTGCCCTATGAGTCACGCAGCAGTCTGTATTGTGTTCTGATTGGCCTGTTTTTAATCTGAGTTTTGCATATTTGCATAATTTACATGAGAACGAGGAAACAATTGTGTTTGTGGCTCACAGTATTGCCATTTCTATGTACTGACCTCTTATAATTCAACTATGCCTCGATATACTGAGATTTTCCTCATAGAGCACCTTTAAAGAATTAATGAATTATTAAATGGTGCAGTTACAACATCTGCTAGCAGGGGCTAGCTTGCATAAACATTATTTCCTTGATGTACAAGAATATTGCTATCACAAGTGGTAACGGTGGCGCAGTGGGTAGCACGATCGCCTCACAGCAAAAAGGTCGCTGGTTCAAGCCTCGGCTTGGTCAGTTGGCATTTCTGTGTGGAGTTTGCTCCCTGTGTTCACGTAGGTTTCCCCCACAAGTTCAAAACCATGTGGTATAGGTGAAGTGGGGAAATTGTTCGTAAGTGAATGAGTGTGTATGGATGTTTCCCGGTGATGCGTTGCAGCTGGAAGGGCATCAGCTGCATAAAACATATGCTGCATAAGTTGACGGTTCATTCTGCTGTGGCGACCCCAGATTAATAAAGGGACTAAGCCAAAAAGAAAATGAATGAATGAATATCACAAGTGTTTCTTTAAGTTTGTCACACATTAATCAGGAGAAATCAGGACAATTAACCCCTTTTCCCTACCAAATTTAGCTAATATCGCCATTAGCAGTCATTATTTGAAATAATGCCACTCTATTGAAAGCATGGCATGCTAATTTGCTGTTGCCAACTTATCCTATCAAGTACAAGTCACAGCCTAAACAAGTGTTTCCTGATCCCTGTCGGCTTTGCAAAATGTTTAATTACAGCAACAAGCCCTTGTGGTGATCAAGGCATCTCAAATACTTTCTGTTTTATGTCTCGGACTTCCTTCTTACTGTAGTAATGTGTACAGTCATGCCAGCAGGAATTAATCGCATCTCTGCCCCCTCCGTTTCTTCTTGGCCGCATATCCATCTGTATTTCCACAAGCCTTCTTTATTTATCAATTTCTTCATGTTAAGTTCCCTGGGGATTTCAGACATCTGCTGTGTACACTTTGAAGATGCCCCTCTTGGCTCAATTATTAACAGGGCTGTGGCCTCATTTGCATTCGGTGGCATGGAAAGTGCATGGCTAACAGGTGGCGAAGAGAATGCATGCAAGCTGCGCCGTTTGATAAATAAAATATATTATGATAATGGCCCTTGCAGAAAAGGAAGATCTGACTGGAGGTAAATTGTTGCTTTTCATACCCACACCTGAGGAGAGAGGAAGTCAGATGTTTGCTTACACGTTCACACATAGACATGCAAATAAAAACGCACAATGTAATCTTCTCCACAGTGGCCTGCGTGTGCACGTCTGGTCAGTGGTTCAGGAGTCAGCGGGAGTCACGAGACAATGTGGCTCCTGCTCAGGAGGTGGAGGTCGAGGTCATGGATCAAGTTTTTGATCTTATTTCAACTCCCATTACTTGGGAGTTACTCCCTACGCTCTCCAAAATAAAAGTTCAACAGAGGGTCTTCGCCACTTACCTTACAGCGGAATGTTTCCACCTTGGAGTAAAGAAAACACAGGGAAATCGGGACTTTGTATGTCATAATATAACTTTCAATCTTGTGATTGCAGAGATCAAGGGAAACGTAGGGTCAGCAGCTGATCCCCATTCTGGAACTAGTCAGGTGAAACCGCATTCACCTCGATCAATGGGAAAAGTTCAACATCTCTTTTAGGATGTATATATTCCAGATGGTAATACTCTTCATCTTGTTATACACTCTCAGAAATAAAGGTACAAGAGCTGTCACTGGGGTGGTACCTTTTTGAAAGTCACATATTTGTACTTACAGAGTCCCTATTGATACCTCAAGGATACATATTAGTAGCTAAAAGGTACAAAAGTGTACCACTTGAAATTTTAAGATAGTAATATATACATTTGAGGTACCAATATATGCCATTCAAGTACAAATACAGTTTGTACCTTTCGAAAAGGTACCACCTCAGTGACAGCACTTGTAACTTTATTTCTGATAGTGATCCAAAACCTTGACAGATCCAAAACTTTATTTTGTTTTGTTGCAAGAACTACACTGTAAAAAATGGGTTCTACACAATCCCTTAAGTTGTCCCAATGCATATTGATTAGGTTGATAATCAAAGGTGATTTTAATGTGCATTTTGGCATTAAAGCCGGTTGTGTAATCAGCTGTAAATCTTAACCGCCTGCTATCAGATGGAGCAGTGTTTACTTCAGTAGGGTCAGAGTTCACTAACAAGTTGCGGGTCATTTTCTATTTGGCTTAGACCCTTTATTAATCTGGGATCTCCACAGCAGAATGAACCGCCAACTTTTCCAGCATTTGTTTTACGCAGCGGATGCCCTTCCAGCTGCAACCCATCTCTGGGAAACATCCCTGCACACACATTCACAATCATACACTCAGACAATTTTAGCTTACCCAATTTACCTGTACTGCATGTCTTTGGACTGTGGGGGAAACCGGAGCACCCGGAGGAAACCCACGCAAACGCAGGGAGAACATGCAAACTCCACACAGAAACGCCAACTGACCCAGCCGAGGCTCGAACCAGCAACCTTCTTGATGTGAGGCGACAGCACTACCTACTGCGCCACTGCATCGCCTGCGGGCAATTTAATCTGCACAATTCTGAAATCAAGATAAACTTTCTGCAATTTGACAGCCATTAGCATCACTTCTCCATGAACTATGCCTTTGTGATGCTGCTACATCTGAAAGCATGTAAAAATACCACATGTAATACCATGTTTTTACTACAAACCATACCTGTCAACATTGGGATGTGAAAATAAGGGATATGCCCACCATAACAATTCGATTGCTTGCCTAGCTTTTTATGCTCATTTAGGACAAAATTGGTGATGTTTAAAAAAAAACACCCTGATGGACATGTTTAGATGTTGTTATTATTATTAATTATGTATATGTGTCTGTTCAAACATGCTCCCAAAACCCAGACTTTCGCTCCGCTTCTAATTGCATGTACAGAATCCGTTTGGGAAACAGCGTCTATTTTGCACTATGGAGTGCGTCAGCTGACAGTCACGCACTGCTATATGATTGTTTTAAGGATTGCATAGGAAGGGCGACAGCACTTGTAATGAAAAGGAAAGGGAATCCCGCCTATTTATATTTATTTCAAAGTGTTTACATGCCTAAATAAAACAAAAGAAAACTGTAGAATACGGGAGAACTCTAAAATACGGGAGAATCTCGAGAAAAACAGGAGGGTTGACAGGTATGCTCCAAACTCACCTCGTAACTTAAGTCGAGCGTTTGAAATAAGTCATTCACCAAGATAAAGCAATAAAGTCAATAAAAGTCAATAAAAGCAGTTCAATCATTTGCTCTGCTTGATGTCTCACTTCTTCTTTGCAGCATGTTTGGTTTTATTAGTGTTTTATTAGTGATCACACTTTGAAACTTCCCTGACAAGATGTGCATGACAATTGCAAACTACATTTCACGATCAAATACATGCAAGAAATGATAAAGAAATAAAGCAAGATCACACATGAGTTCCCCCTCATTCGATCAACCCAGGCTCATTCTGAAAATGTACCGCTATATACATTTCTGGAGAGTGCCAAATACACCCCAGGAGCTACAGTACGTTTTTGTTTTTTGGGAATGCACCAGAGGCCGCTGTGTATGCTTTTTGAGATCTCAAATTTCTCTTGCGAGTGCTATTCGTGCATGCTGTTCTTGCGTAAAACCACCAGAGACCGCTGTTGACTGACTGACCAATCGACTGACCCACCCTCCTCCTTTCCTAAACCCAACCAACAGTTTTAAAAGCAATCCAGAAAAAGAAAAGCCTGTTTTTTACCATGTTTTCAGATTTTATCACATTCTCACCCTGTTATTTCACTGTTATTTGCTTGTTTATTTGATTTTTTGGCTTCTGTTGTTGTCTTACCTGCTTTCTGGAACCGTTTTTCGCTGAAGTCGAACCCTATCGTCTTGGTCAACTCCTTTCTGCATCTCAAGTCCGATATGATGAGTAACTAGACAAACTGGTAACAGTGGGAAAGCCTTCCACATGGAGGTAAGTGGTCAACCGGTAAGTGTGAAAAGGAACAGCTTCATACCTCCCCGTAACGTTCATTCTAAAGGCGAAATGCAGCCATATGTACTTCTGGCTACATAATTCGCGACCTCCAGAATTGTACATAGGGCTACATTTTCAGAATCACCCTGTGTTAAGTTTATGTCAAGTTAATTGATTAGCAAATCCTCTAGTCCAGGGGTGTCCAAACTCGGTCCTGGAGGGCCAGTGTCCTGCAATTTTAGTTCCAACCCCAATCAGACACACCTGGTCTAGCTAATCAAGCTCTTACTAGGCTTTCTAGAAGCACCCTTATGCTGCTTTCACACCAGACGCGGAAGAAGCGTCAAGCGCGAGTGATTTACATGCTAAGTCAATGCAAACGCGCGAATAGACATCCTGTGGCGCAAATGATGCGAATTGCACGCCACAAGTTTTTGCGTTTGACGCGCAAATCGCTCAAATTCAAAAATGTGAACTTCTGCGGACATTCGCGCAGCGTTAACTAATCACAAGCTTGCTCTTGTGGTGGCATGATTGTGATGTGGCACCTGTTGTTGGTGTCCTGGGGGAAATCCTCCAGCCGACACCGACAACAGTTCATCAAACTGGGCTCGGCTCAGTCAGAAGCACCGCTGAAAGCCTCCGTCATCCAGGTTAAGAGTTTATGAGCTCACAGAGCTGGTGCACCTCTGAAAGTATCTAGTGGACTCAGACACTGCTCCAAACGTATTGACGCTGTTTTTCAGCCTCCATAAAGCACATAAACACAGTTTTTTTCTCAATAAAATCCTACAGTCACAATAAAAGCTACAGTCACCGGGCAGACAAAAGCCCTGCCCATCATGCGAATCCGAGTCTATTCTGAAGTGAATTTGACGCACGAATGAAGCGAGTAAACTCAAAATGTTCACGCGTCTATTTATGTGTGAATAGCGCAATTTATCCGCGCGTTCCGCGTCTGGTGTGAACGCAGCATTACAGGTGTGTTGAGGCAAGTTGGAGCTCAAATCTGCAGGACACCGGCCCTCCAGAACCAAGTTTAGACACACCTGCCCTAATTCACACTGTGTGACTGTTGCTCGTATGACCGAGCACCGGTTTGCCTTCTGACTTCAGACCTGTAATTTCCTAAAACCTGTCAGAAGGTAAAAGTTTGGGCTAAAATCATACAATGTGAACTCGGCATTAGGGTACTTGACTAATTTTTAAGAGCAAATTACATTTAATCCATCCAATCATTTTAATTGGAATTTGTGTTATTTGAAACATGGCAAAGTGGTAATTTTACCCCCCAGGATGTTGTAATTGACTCCGATTTGTCACATGTTATTGTCACATTAAGAAAACTGCTTGGTTGAAGGAAATATTTGTGAGCTGTGATTCATAGGTCTATAAATAATGTCTGTTCCCCAAAATGTGGTCAAAATCGTATTAATGTAATCTAACCAGATACTGTATTTATTGTGTATAGTCAGTGTTGGGGAGATTACTTTGGAAATGTAATAGATTGCCCTATTGAAAATGTAATAAGTAGTATACCTTTTCAATGACTTTATAAAAGTAACGTAACTGATTACATCTGATTACTTTTTGATTACTTTTAGGTTTCTAATGGATATTTTCAACTAAATCATTTTCAAGCATTTATACCAAGCAGGTGTGAGCTTACAGTAGCTCTGTTTACTGTTAGAACTTCAACATCTTTCATCTCTTGAATTAATATTAGATTAATTTAATTTTAAAGTACAGCTACCACAAAACCTTATAACAAAAAAAAAATGTTTACTGATGTTGCAAAATCTAAATTTGAGTTAGTTGTGCAGGTGATTTTTGTGGCATTTGCAATAAAATATACATCTAAGCTATTTTTGCAATTTTCATTTTTAAATCGAAGCAACTTAAATCCAAGTCAATCATATATTAGTGATCAATAAAACTGTCAATGAAATATGAGGTAGAATTGTTCAGTTCAGTTATTTACTGTAAATAATATGCTGTACTAAACAGAAACCAATGATAGTATAAAACAGCTAAAAATAAATATCCAATAAAACCAGGTGTTACACATTAAACATATTATAGTAATTTATAGTAAAGAGAAATATTTAAGCATGAGCATTATATTGTATATATATTTACAACTTTTCATTAATAAATTACACTACATAATGTAGTATCATTAGTAATTATCATGAACTAATAGTATTTACCTTAGTATACTTCAGCCTTTACTATAGGAAACTATATATAACTCCTTTCCCTCAGTCATCTTTCCATCAAGCAAATTTCTCGTGTTCGCCTTGGTTGGCGACATCACCGACCAGAGCGAGAGGTGGCGGGAATGCACCAAAATGTTTGTTGTCGACCACTGAAAACAGGTAGAAGAAGAAATCGTCATTCTCGTCGTCATATGGCTTTATTTTCATCGGCTAGACACCGACCTCACCAACGCAATCTCACGGCAATTCGTAACTTTTTGATTTAGTGGCTAATTCGTATGAATTTGTACGATCTAATTCGTACAAATAGGTACGATTTGCTCATCACCCAATGACGGTTGGGGTTAGGGGTGGGGTTAAGTGCCACGCCTCCTTTTTAAAATCGTATGAATTAGCCACAAAACTGACAAAACGTAAAATACTTACGTTTCCTCGTGAGATCTGGCTGACCTCACAGCTCTTTGAATGTCGGTGCCGTCACTTATTGATCAGCGATCTGTAAATGTAGCTTGTGTGGACGCAACTGCGCTACTTGACTACAAAAATAGCTTCGCTACAGAATAGCTATTTGATTTATAAAGTAGCAACGCTACCGCCACATTACTGAGAAATGTAGTTATAGCAGAATAGCACCGCTTTTATAAATGGCCTTAGCAGAAGGCATCGTGCATATAAAAAACAGGCAAAGCAAGAGATTAATATTATTCAACATACATTTTTAGATGTAACCCCATTTGTAATCTTTAACATTTTCATAAGTAACTGTAATTTAATTACACATTTTTTCTCAGTAACTGTAACGAATTACAGTTACATTTATTTTGTAATTAAATTGCGAAACACTGTTACATGTAACTAGTTACTCCACTGTGTAAAATAAAACTATATATCTTGATATCTATTAGTGGTGTAACGGATCACAAATCAGCAGTTTGGATCAAACTACGTTTTTTTAGTCACGGATCGGACCATTTTTCAGATCAGTAAAAAAGTGAGGAGACAATTTGATTTCTATTTATATAAAAAAATATTACAGCAACAAAGATTGCTTTAACAAACAGAACTTAGAACCTGTAATGTTAATAAAAATAACAATCAAGAAAGAACCAGCTGAGAAAAGAAACGTATTCAATATGAAATATGATCTTTACTATTGCTGATAATGCTAAATATAGAAATCTAACATCTTGTACAACAGATCATATTTATCTTCAATTAATGATTCAACAATTCACACATTAAACTTTATGTTTTATTATACTGTAGGTGTATTATTTTTAACCTATTCAGTCACATCATTTTGATGGTTGTTTGTCGCCATCTGTTGGTTACACAATGTAATTGCTTTTACCAGCGTCAAAAATTCACCAGCGTCATGTTTCATTAAGCGGTGATTTTGGGGGGGGCTTTGGGGTTGTTGGGGAGGTGGATGGCGGAGGATTGTCACAGATGGAAGTGAGCGGGGCAGAGGTGTCGCAGACAAAAGTGAAGAGGGTTGGGGAGTCGCGGAAGAAAGTGAAAGTGAACAGCCAACGGGTAGGAGAGCGGTTGAGGAGGGGGATCGGTAAAATGAGGTGCCGGATCAGATTTCAGAGGTGCCGGATCCGAAATGTTCCAGCTCAAATTATGCCCTGGTCCCACCACAACTTTTCCCGTCATCATTATATCTTACAGGGAAGCCTAAAAGCTTTTATGTACGCAATTTGATCTCTCTGCTGTGGTTATAAATGTTGGATTAACTGTCAAGTAAAAAAATATATATATATTAATCCGCTGGTCACCTGCGTTCCGAAATGTGAGTTATGATCGGTGCAGATCACGGATTAACAGTGATCCGTTTTACCCCTAATATCTATATATATCTTATAGTTGCAGCTGACGTTTTGTTATGTAGTCTTTCCTGGAAACATAAAATAACACTTAATTTGAAAACCATTTGTGTAAAGGCACCTCCTCAAGAAACTGGTTTCAGACAGGCTTTCAAAGCCCCACAACATCACATCTAATGGTCTAGAACAAATTCAAGTGAGCTTTAGAGATAAACAAGCAAACATTTTATGACTGCAGTTTTTTCGTCTAGGTAGAAATTGAGCTTGCTCCATCAAAAGAATACATCTATACTATCTTCAAAAACAAACTCGATGACGGCATCTTAGGAGACATCTTAATAACTTAGCTAGACGTTTTTCATTCCCTGCCTACTTCCAAAAGCACCAACAAAGCATTCTGGGAACTAAAAACTCACCCCCACTCACATTCTGCAACGCTACGTTACACATACTTTAAATTAGCCCTAAATTAACTATATAATTAAGTGGATGGATGATGTTAGATAAAAACAAATTCCATGAAGTACTTTCACAAGGTCGTTGTTTCCTTTTGTAATCATTTGGAAAGCTTAAATTATTCATGTATTAAAGTAAATGCGTTTTAAGGTTTGCATTTGGTTCTTGGTGTTATATTGATTCTTCAGTTGGGTACACTGTTTTTTTTTGTTTCGCTAATGCACCAGTTTAAATATTTAGAAAAATATAACATTTCTTGTTGGATATAACACACTATAATGGCAATTCATAATTAGTTCAAATGACAGAATTGTGGCTAAATTGTACAATTTAATTTATTCAATTCAATTCACCTTTATTTGTATAGCGCTTTTACAATGTAGATTGTGTCAAAGCAGCTTCACATAAATTGAAACAGTGTCAGTTCAGTTTTCAGAGTTTAAGTTCAGTTCAGTTTAGTTCAATTCAGTGTGGTTTAATATTCACTACCGAGGGTCCAAATACTGAAGAGCAAATCCATTGATGCGTTCATGTGTTGCTGTATGTAAAATCTGCTTACACCATACTGATGGTGGAGATTAGAAATCTTCGGAATCTAGTTCTCCATTGACATCAACTTGTAAATTATCTTAGCTGGAACCAAGCAGGACCCAAATATTCCCTAATATAAAATAATATTTCACTATTTAATTTAGTTTTAAAACAAGTGCAGTTTTATTGGATGTATTTAGTATTTTTTTGCATGGGTCCTTCAGTTGGATGCATTGCCTTTTGGTTTCTTTAATGCACCAGATTTCATAATTAGAATTTTTAGTTTTCTTTGTGGGATCTAAACACACTCAATTTGCAATTTGTAACTAGTTTAAGTGTTGAATTGGTGGTGAATTCTTCTGTTTTAGTAAAGTGAAATCATAAAATTTGCTTATGTCAAACTGAGGATTAAGTTCAGGGTCTATCCATCCACCCATATCTATCTATCTATCTATCTATCTATCTATCTATCTATCTATCTATCTATCTATCTATCTATCTATCTATCTATC
>CAIGQZ010031449.1:2098165-2115214 GCA_903798205.1 Danio tinwini | reverse complement strand
GATTTTGGTTGCCATACCTGACGAATAAATGTCAGTATTTGACGTCAATATGACGTAGGTTTACAACGTTGGCTTAGCGTTGAAATTTGGTCACTTTCCAACACAACCTAAAATCAACCAAATTTCAACGTCATTTGATGTCATTATTGGAAAATTGGGTTGAGGTCAGAACACGACGTCAGACCTATGCCAATGTCCAACGTGCAACCTAAAAACAACAAAATATCAACGTCTAATGGTTACAGCTTGACGTTGTGTGGACGTTACCAATATGATGTCTATCAGACGTTAAATTTGAACGTTGAACATACCGGATGAATAAATGTCAGTATATGATGTCAATATTACGTTGGTTTAAGATTTTGGCTCGACATTGGATTTTGGTCAGTTTCCAATGCAACCTAAAAACAACCAAATATCAACGTATAATGATGTTACAGCTTGACAATGTGTAGACGTTACCACTATGACGTCTTTTAGACATTGGATTTTGGTTGCTATTCCTGACGAATAAATGTCTGTATTTGACGTCAATGTTACGTTGGTTTAAGATGTTGGCTCAGTGTTGGATTTTGGTCAGTTTCCAACGCAACCTAAAAACAACCAAATATCAATGTCTAATGATGTTAAAGCTTGACAGTGTGTGGACGTTACCACTATGACGACTATCAAACATTCGATTTTTGTTGTCATAGCTGACGAATGTCAGTATTTGACGTCAATATGACGCTGGTTTAAGATGTTGGCTCGACGCTGGATTTTGTCACTTTCCCACACAACCTAAAATCAACCAAATCAAATCATCATTATTAGATATCAATATAACATTGTCCTTAGATGCTGGCTAGACTGGCTGGACAACCTGAACCTAACCTAATATTAATGTCTAATGGCTTGTATGCCTGCTGGGATACTTCTCATAGTGGGAAACACTGATATGTTGTGGATAAATTTAAGAGTTAAATTTAGCCATTAATGGTTCAGTTTCAGCCGTGTTGCTTTGAGCTATGAACGATCAAAAAAATGGGCCACAATTACACCTACAAACACATTTGCAGCTTTGCTGACTCTTTCTGACACACCAGACACAGAAACAACAACAACGGCACTCTTAACCAGGGCTTACTGAAACAGCAGACTCACTAAAGAAAGGCATTTTATTCTCATTATCTTTCGTTTGGTGGGAATTATTTGAGTCTCAGCTTAAAAAGTGAAGGCAGACAGACCTACACAGTCTAATGAATGAAACAGAACTGCTGTGATGTTTTTGACAACATTGAGATTAATGTTTTTTGGCCTTCCTTTTGAAACATTTGGACTTCCATCATATTCTGATTGTCTGTCAGTATTTCTGCTAAAACTTAGAAGATGCATTTCTTGAAGGCAGTTCAGGTGAGAAAAATCGCATGCAATGCAATATAAAAGTGCAATATTTTAAACAATTCCATGAATAAATACATTGTAGCAAATGATTAATTTCAGTGTAAGGTCACCTAATTTAATGTGGGACCCAAAATTCAAGCTTGGTGAACTCTGACTTGCGATTTCGCATGATTGTGCGAGACCAATGGAAGATCAAAACGTGACCTTTTATTTTAAATATGGTACACATTTGTACTTTTTAGGTATTAAGATACCTTTAATGTACAACTGTTGATCTGTTAGGAACAAAAGTGTAGCTTTTGAAAAGGTACTGACCCAGTGATTTCTGAGAGTGTGTATTTCTATTGTGGAAGTTTGTTATTAAAGAGATTTAGCTCTCAAATTTTGATTACTACTACTACTACTACTACTAATAATAATTAAAATAGTCCACTAATATACATTCCTGATGACAAGTTACGCATGGTCAAATCTCAAATGTGCAAAACCCGGTAACCATGGTTTTAGGGTGGGTTTGTGATATTTGAAAGCACTAAACACGTTCAAGTCAATAGTTTGTTTCACTTTGTGAAGTTTATTTATAAAGAGGATCACGTGATTATCACGTGATTATGATTGAACACGGCTGGTCATGCATTAACCATGTATGACCAACCAATCAGATGATTTCTAACCCACTATAAAGAGCCAGAGTTTCTTACTACAGTCATCTTCGTTTGAAGAATCCCCCCTTCCACCCCTACTCCTCCTCTTTTCCTTTCATAGGGCGGCAACGTGGCCCAGTGACTAGCACTGTGGCCTCACAGCAAGAACGTCACCGGTTCAAGTCCTTTAACAGACTGGCTGTCGTTTCTGTGTGAAGTTAGCATGTTCTTCCCGTGCTTGCGTGGGTTTCCCCCGGGTTCTCCGGTTTCCTCCCACGTTCCAAAAACATGCACTACAAGTTAATTGAACAATCTAAATTTAGCACTAGTCAAACTTTTATCCATCAGCATATCTCTCCGTAGCGACTATTTTCTGTCATCAACTCTTACAAAAGGGGGGAGTTCTCGAGATCTACCTGAGCTCAAAGCTCCCCTCTCGCCCCGCAAACGGGGGGGAGCCCAGGGCTCAAGGACCTTTAGGGCTCAGGGCTCTCTCCCGGGACAGCATGCCAAACTTGCTTATAATCAATCATCAGCTAAGTGTGAACTCTTGAAATTGGTGATCGCTTGTTCAAAACGCTAGTCAAACCTGCTTTATATGGCTAGTTGTGTTCCTAACCTTGCCATGTTTATTTGGAATCAACGTTCATGTTTTTTTAAGAGGTGTTGTCCACTTCAATTACACTTTTAGGTAAAGGTAAAGGTGTTCCTGTTTACCTACGACCAGTGCTTAATTTGTGAATTGTGAGGTCCCCGAACAAATTGGGGATCGGTAAAATCAGGTGCCGGATCAGATTTCAGAGGTTCCGGATCCGGATGTTCAGCACAAATTAAGCCCTGCCTATGACATATTACACATGGTTATACCAAACATGCCAAGTTTGTTTAGAAAAATGTTATGTGATAAGTGTTTGCTTACATATATGATTGTGTGGGATTTGTGTGGTCAGGGCCTAATTTGAGCTGGAACACGCCGAATTCGTATCCGGCACCTCTAAAATCTGATCCGGCACCTAATTTTTTCGATTACCCTCCTTAACCGCCCTCCTCCCCGTCCGCTGTTCACTTTCACTTTCTTCCGCGACTCCGTAACCCTCTTCACTTTCGTCCGCGACACCCCTCTGCTCTTCACTTTTGTCACCCTCCCCCCCTCACTTTTGTCCATGACAACTGCACCTCCCTCCCTCCACTTTCATGCGTGATGCCTCTCCATCCTCGGGTAACATGCCAGATCCGTTACCCCGATCTGTTCGGGGACCCTGCAATTCACTAATTATTCACAACAGATCTACAATAGTCAACATTTGAGATTCTGACCTGCGGTTTCGAGTCGCATGATTGCGTGAGACCACTGGAAGGTCAAAACATGACCCTATATTTTTAAATATGGAGCAATCACTTGCTTTATCAATGTCTAATCATCTTCTTTTATATCACCCCATTTTGCAGCGCTGGACGACAGAGTTTCACATGCTCAAAATCTAGTGTGACCGTGGCTTACAGCTTTTACTGACTGACCAAAACCGGTTGCCTTGTGTATGGGGCTTCAGTCTCCAACAGACATTCAGGGTGAAATAAATCCAGATGGAAAATAAGATCAAAACTCAGGGTTCTAATTCTCAAACGCTGCATGTCTGAAAAATACTAGAAAAAAATTTCCATTTACTCAAGACAACACTCTGAATACAACCTATTTATTTTCCTTTAAACATTGGCAAAAGTGCTTGTGATCATAAGTAGTCCAACACCATAAATATTAGTAATCCATAAAGTGCCTTGGGGTCTTTATGTAGAGCATCTCAGGAAAAAAACGAAGCAACAAATGTTTTGAGTGCTTTTTAAAGTTGATTTCCTGCGTGTATTTCTTCCAGCTGTTCTGGACACCTGCCATTTGTGGCCTGATCCTTGATTTTGTTCTCTTCACATCACATTTGTGACTGCGATTCGCATTAGAATTAATTGTTTCAGACCTTTCCTGGTCTGGTGTTTAACCAAGGGTGCCTGCTAATGAACTTTTACTTTGGCTCGCTAACATGTAAACACTGATAATGGGAGAAATGACCAGCTGTTTGAGAAATGAGGCCATATTCATGATCTCAAATGCTTTACTTCATTACGTCCACAGTAATAACCTCATGTTTTCCATTAATCACTTTAGAAAGTATGTAGAAAAAGCTATTTGTCGGCACCTTGGTTTTCTGGCATCAGCATTTCTGCTGTTTCTTTTAGCTTTGTCCCAAAACACCAAACGTGTTTCCAGACTGACAAATTATTTTCTTTATTATTTAGTCTGTTGTGTATAATAGAGCTGACTTCAATTTGTAGGCCGAACTCGGAGGGCTAATTCGCTTTGGGTTCCCTTTGGATTTTCAAATGGCTTTTTAGAGTAGGTTTCTTGATTTGCGGCTAAACATTACTCAATAGAGGCTTTCCGGTGTTGTTGTCAAACATAATACACAAAGCTAAAGTCATCTCTGGTGAGGAAAAAGGTGGTAATGATTCTTCAGGAATGCAGTTTTAGCTGAGGCGAGACTCCTATTACAGGACAAGCTTTTTATCCAGTGGGACACAATGCAATTTAAACCAAGGGAGGCGAAACCTGATTTCAACCAAGGGATGGAAACTGAGTTTAACCAATTTAAGACTATTTCAACCAAAGGCATCAGAAAGCGATTTAAACCGAAGTGACTCCATTCTAGAAGTCAGTTCCAACCAAATGGGGATTGATTGAGATTTAAAGTGGACACTGAAAGGGAACAGAAAGTGGATCCAATTGAGGGTGATCTGCTTTCAAGAGTGCTATTTCAACCTACCTTGCAAAAAAATCTTTTCTTACTTTGTTGATGTCATTTGTGTATTTATCCATTTTAGATTTATAGTTTCAGAATATAGCAGTGTTACAGGCCAATCAGATCAAACACATTTAAGGTACACTTTTTGTTCCTTTCAGGTGCATATTGGTAGCTAAATGGCACACAACTCAAACATGCCAAACCATACAAAAAAGTCTCTTGGAGCAATATCTCAAACCCAACAGTAAGTCGGATATATATACTTCCTGCGGCGAAAAAGTGGCGTTTTTGCCATTTCCAGGCGTTGTATTTGAACGAACCCCTCCTAGGGATTTTATCCGATCAACACCAAAATTGGGTTTTGTCATCTAAAGGCCTTGGCGATGTTAAATTGCGAAGATCTAGAGTTTTTGGCGATGGGTGTGTCCGTGGAGGCCTCGCAAACTTTGACGATTCGCCATGAAACAGGAAGTTGCTATAACTTGCATTATCCGATCTGCCTCAGAATTAACAAATATGATAAGAGTCCTGACCTGAACACGTTTACATGCCAATATCTAGTTCCAATTATAGCGCCACCTGCTGGCAACAGGAAGTGATGTGTTTTACAGCATAACAAATTTTTTATCCACAAATTTTATCGTATCTGCACCAAATTTGGGTGGTGTTATATGAAAGCTCTAGCGATGATATATTGTGAAGATCTAGAGTTTTTACCGATGGGCGTGTCCGTGGCGGACTGACAAACATCAACGCTTCGCCATGGAACAGGAAGTACTTATAACTCATTCACACAATGTCCGATCAGCCCGAAACTTCACATGTTTGATAAGAGTCCTCTCCCAAAGCCATCTACATGCCAATATTGAGTCACAGTCATAGCGCCACCTGCTGGCAAGAGGAAATTACTTATAACTCAGTCAAATAAAGTGCGATCTGCCTGAAAATTCACAGGTTAGATGAGATCCCTCTCCTGAAGACATTTACATGCCAATATTGAGTCACAGTCATCTGCTGACAGGAGGAAAATTGGCATAAATCATTGATTTTTCTCAAATTAATATTGTTCGCTATTCTCTGTCATCCTGAGGCCACCAGGCGGCGGTGAGCCCGAGGTGCGAGGTCTCTATCATCGCTGCTTGCAGCTTTAATTGGTTTTTTATCTTTATGCCTGAGAGTGTGTATATATTTTGTGGAAGTTTGTTCATAAAGAGATTAAGCTGTCACATTTGGACTACTACTACTACTAATAATAAAATAATCCAGAAATATACTTTCCTGTTTTTCTATGACAAATTACACATGGTCAAATCTCAAATTTGCTAAACAGTTGTATTGTTTACCTGTAATCATGTTTTAAGGTGTGTTTGTGCTTTTGAAAGCACTAAACACATTTAGGCCAACTGTTTATTTCACCTTATTGGTGATAACTTGTTCAAAACATTAGTCAAATTAGGTATTTGATTAGTTGTGTTCCTATACCTGCTGTCTCTATTTGGCATCACTGTATTCATCTTTTTAAAGAGGTTCTGTAAACAAAGGCTGCGTCCCAAATCGCCTACTACTTAGTAGGTACTACATTTGAGTTTGAACACGACCATTAGCCAAATACATTCAATATAGTATGAATGTGAGTAGTATGAATGGAATTAAGACATACTACATGTGCCATCAGTCATTATCACATGACCTACCCGCGTCAGTTGCGTCGCTTCACTCCATTCATAAATTCTCTCGCGGGGCATCATGAGATAGCATAGCATCCATCTAATGTGCACTTCAAAATCTCGCCGGAAGTAGTAGGTCACCTGGGTAGTTATCTGTTTTTCGAATTACATGAATTCGGACAAACTACCCGCCCCACATCCTGTTTTAACGTACTATATGTAATATAGCAGTGTTACAGGTCAATCAGAACGAACACATTTAAGGTACACTTTTTGTTCCTTACAGCATATTGGTAGCTAAATGGTATAATTTTTGTACCTGTAAGGTACCAGAAGGTACACATTTGCAGTTTTTAGGTTTTAAGATGTACCTTTTAAAGTACAAAAGTTGACCTGTTAGAAACAAAAGTGTGACTTTGTGCATTTATTTATGAGTATGTATGTCTTTTGTGGAAGTTTGTTATTAAAGAGATTTAGCTCTCAGATTTTGATTACTACTACTAATAATAATTAAAATAGTCCACAAATATACTGTCCTGTTGTTCTATGACAAATTAGTCAAATCTCAAATGTGCAAAACAGTTGGACAGTTTCACTGTAATCATGTTTTATGGTGTGTTTGTGATTTTTGAAAGCACTAAACACATCTAAGCCAACTGTTTATTTCAGCTTATTAGTGATCATTTGTTCAAGACACTAGTCAATCCAGTTTTAATTGACTAGTTGTGTTCCTAGCCCGGCTAAGTCTATTTGGGATCACTGTATTCATGTTTTTAAAGAGGTTTTGCACACATAGGCTGCGTCTGAAATCACCTACTACTCAGTAGGTACTACATTTGTATTTCTATTTACTACACAACCATTAGCCAAATACATTCAATATAGTATGAATGTGAGTAGTATGAATGAAATTCAGACATTTATTACATTTGTCATTAGTCATTATCGCATGATTTACCTGCATCAGTTGCGTTGCTTCACTCCCATTTATGAATTCTCTCCCAGGGCATCATGGGCTAGCGTAGCGTCTACCTAATGTGCACTTCAGAATCTCGCCAGAAGTAGTAGGTCACCCGAGTAGTTCTGTTTTTCGAATTCTTTAAATTCGGACATGCTACTCGCTTCGCATACTGTTTTTAACATACTATATACAGTATAATATAGCCGTGTTACAGGTCAATCAAACCAAACACATTTAAAATAAATGTGCATATGTTAGGTACATATAGGTAGCTAAGTGGTATGATTTTTTAACTGTAAGGTACCATAAGGTACACAGTTGTATTTTTTAGGTATTCAGATGTACCATTACAGTACAAATGTTGACCTGTTAGGAACAAAAGTGTGCCTTTTGAAAAGGTACTGACCCAGTTATTGGTTTTGTACCTTTAGTCATGTGCCATTAGTCATTATTACATGACTTACCTGCGTCAGTTGCGTCACTCCCATTCATGAATTTTCTTGAGGGGCATCATGCGATAGATAGATCGCCACTGGCTTGCATGGTTCGGGATCTGTAGAGCTGCGCATCGATGGAATTGCTCTTCAGTGTTTGGACTCTCAGTAGTGATTATTAAACCACACTGAACTGAGCTAAACTGAACTGAACTTAAACACTGAAAACTGAACTGACACTGTTTCAATTCACTATAAACTTCCATGTGAAGCTGCTATGACACAATCTACATTGTATAAGCGCTATACAAATAAAGATGAATTGAATTGAATTGAATCCCTCTGATGTGCACTTCAGAGTCCCACAGAAAGTAGTAGGTCATCCAGGTAGTTCTTTGTTTTTCGAATTCTATGAATTTGTACATACTACTCACCTTGCATATTGTTTTATGTACTATATAGTATGGAAGTATACAATTTCAAAATCACCGAAAAAGTTTCACTTTTTGCTCAAAAAACATTCTCTGAAAGGTAAAGAAGGTTTTCCTGTTTACCTAAGACATATTATACACAATTACACCAAACATGCCAAATCAGAGAAGGAAAATGTTACGTGTTAAGAGTTTGCTAACAGCTACGATTGTGTGGGATTTGTATGGTATAAGAAATTGTTTCAAGTTTTTTCACACTATTATTGACAGCAGATCTAATTCTCATACATATATTTTAAAACTAGAAATCCACTTTAGAGTAACACACTTAAACCCCATTTCAAAGACAACAAATCTAAAATGACATGTCTTACTTGAGTCAAAGAAATACTGTACAGTTCAGTCAAGATTTATTATGAATTTGAACTTTTGAGCATTTTATTTCATTTAATGACATTTTTAATTCACTTTAGTAAGACTTGTCATTTTAGAATTGTTGTCTTTGAAAATATATTGACATTTTGAGCAATAAAAACACTGAAGTATTTCCCCAACAGTATTGATAAGATACACTCTATTTGTTTAGTTCCCCCTATGGTTTCGGTTCATTACGGGTTAAAACAGCCCAACGAGTGATTTGTGGTAAAGCATTTCCACTATTAATGAGTTTTTGATGAGCGTCCAGAGACAATTCATCTGAAAGGAGAGTGGATGGCGCAGCTGATGGATTGATGAATGTCCGACCCTTGTGTAAACAGCCTAAGGAGCACATATGCATGGACGCGGCCCCTCGGGGCCCCCCTGCACATGGGATATCAGTGCTGACGGCGGCCAGCAAGGATGATAGATGAAGATGTATGAGTGCAGATAGACCATCAGATTATCGGTAAGTCTATCTGATGCAATGCCGTAATCAATCCCATTTCCCATTGGCTCCCGAGTTACGAGCCACGTCCACGCCAGTCAAACGCATTCGAACACATGAAACACAGCCCAGCGCTCGGCATGCTTTCATTTCAAACCTGATTTCCTTTTCCCTTTTTGCGAACTCACCACAGAAGTGGAACTCAAGCCAACCACTTTAAAGAAGACTCTTCTTGGGACATCTTTTGATAATTATGTTGTTTTGCTGCTTTTTTTTCTTTGCGTCTTCACACGGACGTGATGCGCTTGAGCCGCATATCAGGCATTTCCTCTCAACTCTTGCCAGCGTGTTTTGTTGAGATGAGCTAATTGCTAGCGGGACAGTTACAGCAAGCAGATTGTACTGGCCGCTGGTCAATGTGGGAGACACATGTTGAGCACGAACGTAGCCAGATCTCAAGGAAAGCTTTCGTGAAAACATCCAGCAGGACTCGAAACTTAGCTATATGTGGGGAGTAAACATCCAGATAAACGGCATATTAATCGAAGCCTTTGAACGCTAAAACCGAATGCTTTCACAGGCTTCGCTTTAACGTTAGCCAAAGGCCAAAGACTTAAACAATGACAACATCTGCAGGCTTTGAGAAATGGTTTCATCGTGTTCAGTTGATTTCACAATAAATCATCAAGCTGCCAGACCTCCTAAATTTGGTGGGTGCGTTTATGATTGATGGGTGTTAGCGATCATTATTGTGTGTGTTCCAATTAGTCATCTGTACAGCTGAAAGGCTCTCTAGTAGGATTGCAGCTACCGTACTTTTTGCATGTTACTAGTACAAAGCACAATACTTAAACCGGCCTCAGTGGGTTGGTTGTGTTATTAAACTGGACTTAAAACTGAGCTACTGCTCTTTTTTTCTTTTTTTCTGGAGGAATATGTTGCACTTTGGATGTTTGTCACCAATATTGCTTGTCAGCCAAACAGCGCATTTAGGCATGTAGACATGTAGACATGGGCAAGACGATCTGCTGCAGTTCAAACCGTGCATCAGAATGGAGAAGAAAGGTGATTCAATTGACTTTAAACGTGGCATGGTTGTTGATGCCAGACGGGCTGCTCTGAGAATTTCAGAAACTGCTGATCTACTGGGATTTTCACGCACAACCATCTCTAGGGTTTTACAGAGAATGGTCCGACAAAGAGGAAATATCCACTGGGCGGCAGTTTTGTGGGCACAAATGTCTTGTTGATGCCAGAAGTCAGAGGAGAATGGTAAGAAGAGCTAAGAACTGGAGGCTACAGTTCACACAGGCTTATCAAAAGTCAATAGATGATTGGAAAAACGTTGCCTGGTCTGATGAGTCCAGTGGCGGTTCTAAGGGGAGGCCGGTGCCCCCGTGTCAATAAGCATGGCCCCCCCAAATTTCAATAATATCACGCATATTTCTGTGTCAAAACGCCACAGAGAAGTGAGATCAGCCATCGGTGGCAGATTGCGGAGATATGACTGAGGCCAGTGTTGCCAGATGTAGCTGACTGATTCCAGCCCAAAAACTATCCAAAACCGGCCGAAATGCACATACATGCATGCAATCGAAGTCAAAACCGCCCAATCTGGCAACTGGCAACCTCTCTCGGTGTCCCGCACACTCGCTCTCCCTGTCAGTGATGGTGCTGCGCATTCGTCAAAAGTTAAGCCCCAAATTGACACAGGTAATAAACAGATTCAGTCATGCTCATGTTGTGAAAAACTATCAAAATGTCCACTGTTGATTATGTTTGCTGTTTTCAATAGCGATTTTAACACTTTTAATATAGGAAGTCCTTTGCTATGCATAGGCTATAATTAATCAGAAATTGTTTTGCGTTAGGAAATGCAGTCTTGAGTTTACAAACAGTCTGCAAGTACCGGAGAACAGATGTAACCCAATGATTAAATTTAGTTTTCAGTCACGCTCATGTAAAGGTATAATATTCAACTCGTTTAGTTTTGCCTTCATTCATTTTTGTTTTCAGTTGTGACTTCAAGCACGAGTCTTCAAACACATGATTATTTACAACATGTTTTTAAACAATAGTTTATTTTCTAATAACTACTTTTTTGTCTTCTCCATGGTGACAGTCAGTGCACAATATTTGTGTTATTTTGCAAGTTGTATTCAGACAAAGTCCCTTTCAGTATTCTGTAGTCTTTGATTCAGATTAAAGTGTAATTTAAAGACTTGTTAACTAGGAAAGTTAAAATAATTAGTCAAGTTATTGTATAACTGGTTTGTTGTGTAGACAATCAAACAAATATACAGTGAATTTCTTAAGGAGGCTAATAATACTGACCTTAAAATAGTTTTTTTTTTTTTTTTATTAAAAACTGCTTTTATTCAAGAAATAAACACAAAAAAAAGACTTATTATGACTCCAGAATGTTTTTTGTTTGTTTTATAGGAAATACTGTCAAAATCTCCTTGGTTTTTTAAAAGATCACTTGGAAAACATTATTTTAAGTTCACGGGAGGGCAAAAAAGTTCAACTTCAACTGCGTCTGTTAAAGTTTACAGGTGCAAAAATGTGCCTTGATGTACTTGAATGCTAGAAATGTCTTATCCTGTTACAATACAAAGTTACTTGTTAAATAAATTAACATGGAAGATTATCTTGCGTTTAAGTTATTTAATTAGCTTGTTTATGAAGACTGCAGAGTGATACATGAAAACAATGATTTTGAATAATTGTTTAAGTATTTTGTAATGTATGTTAAAGTGTGCCCCCTAAAAGTGGCCCCTGCCCGGCCACCCTAGTTACTCTGGTCTAGAACCGCCACTGGATGAGTTAAGACGGTAGGGTCAAAATTTAGCATCAACACCAGTGGCGGATGTAGTCATGGGCAATATGGGCGATGGCCCAGGGCGCCATCTTGCTGGGGGCGGCACAGGGTGACAGTGAAAAAAAATGTGCCCTAGTAAAAGCTTTAAGATATGATTTACTTTATACAAATATTAATTTAGAGTAATCCAAGAATAAAGACATTAGCCGTCTTTTGCACGAGCAAGTTTGATACTTTATGTGAAACCGAAACACTGGTGAAACCAAACTGATGCATGCGTGTGGAGAATTCCTACGCACCTCACGCGCTGCTCCGGCTGCTCCTGGGATGAATCCCGGTTGTTTACATCCACATCAATAAATACCCACCTTTTTTGAAGAGATGTCAGCATGCAGCGAGTGTTGCAAGTCAACAAAACTAAAGTTATATATATTACTAAATAGGTTGTTTTACAAGTTATATAATATGAGTGAGGATCCATCCTGCCTTGTATCAACGGTATAGGCTGCTGGTGGTGGTGTAATAATGTGGAGGATATATTCTTGGTCAATGCCACAGCCTACCTGAGTATTGTTGCTGACCATGTCCATCCCTTTATGACCACAGTGTACTCATCTTCTGATGGCCACTTCCAGCAGAATTGCATGCAATGCCATAAAGCGTGAATCATCTCAGATTGGTTTATTGAACATGACAATGAGTTCACTGTACTCAAATGACCTTCACAGACACCTTTGGGATGTGGTGGAATGGGAGATTTACATCATGGATGTGCAGCCGACAAATCTGCAGCAACTGCATGATGCTATCATGTCAATATGGAGCAAAATCTCTGAGGAATATTTCCAGTAGCTTGTTGAATCTACGCCATGAAGCATTAAGGCAGTTCTGAAGGCAAAAGGGGGTCCAACCTGATACTAGTAAGGTGTACCTAATAAAGTGTCCAGTGAGTTTAATATTCTAATTGAACCAGTGAAGGCATATGATTTCTAAGCATGCTTAACAATTAATGAATTAACTAATGCTTAATAAGTTAATAGTGTGCAGTTATTATACAGTGTTACCAGAATCTATTTTTCTAAAAATTTTTTGGTTGAACAGTCCCTTTAAGTGTCGAAGGAGTTTTATTGGGAAGCATAGACGATGATGAATGGATTGACGGCTTCATACAGTGTTGGATTTTTACCACTTGGCAGGGTTTATTCACATGTTGCTGAACAGACACAAAGTCGGCTCTCTGTACATGCTGTGCAGTGGCATCAACATCTGGCCACTCTGACAGATAGAGAGGTATAAGGTGCAACATCAGCACTAATGGAAATACTGGGAATGTCATACCTGAAGGGCCTCAAACTGCTGTAGCTCTTCCTGTTTTTCTTCAGCAACCACGTCCTGAGGTCTGCTTCAACATCAGGTGTATTAATGTCTCTGTGAAAGCTGTTTCTATAAGATATAATAATATAGATGAATAATACGTCAGGGCTTGGCCAGTTGGCACATTTCGTGTGGAGTTTGCATGTTCTCCCCATGTTGGCATGGGTTTCCTCCGGGTGCTCCGGTATCCCCCCACAAGTCCCAAAGACATGCGGTACAGGTGAATTGGGTAAGCTAAATTGTCTGTAGTGTATGTGTGTGAATGAGAATGTATGTGTGTTTTACAGTGATGGGTTGTGGCTGGCATCCCCTGCGTAAAACATTTGCTGGATAAGTTGGCGGTTCATTCCGCAGTGGTGACCCCTGATTAATAAAGGGACTATCCTAAAGGAAAATTAATGAATGTGACAATTTTATAGCTTGATGAGAGAAAGAAAAAGCTTTAGACCAATTGGGAAAAAAATAAAATTAGCCCAACTTTTTGGCTAATTAGTTACACATGAGGGGAGGCAGCTTGGAAAAAAAAAAGAAAGTGGGTTGTGGGAGAGAAACTTGAAAAGGTGATGACATTCCCAACATCTTGCAGCAGTTTGTGGTGTGGGAAAACTTACTGCAAACAATTCAGCCCTGGACACGAACGCTGCGGCGAAATCCTCCAGCGCAGAATCCACGCCACTGCAGAAGAAGAAAGGCAGGATGAGCTCTAGGCTAATAAGCGCGGGGTGATTGATTGCTCTGATCCTAATATTTAGAGGGGGATGAGGCTTACGATAATTAGCTGCAAATTTGTGCGCCATCGGTCCGGCCCTTCCTGCCGTCGGCCTAAAATCCGCCGCAGATTTATTTAGATGGCTCTCTGTTTAAAGATGTCAATGTTTTATTAAAGCAGCTTTATCGTGTTTATGCCGGCGCTTACAAGAATATGTGTGCAAAAGAGCAGATTTTTTTTTTTGTGAGAGGAATTGAGAGTTAAAAAATGGTGCTTCATTTGTTTCGGTTGGAGTGTTGGAATAAATGGGTGATACTCGATTTTTCTTGCTTGCCTGCTTGACTTTTTTTATCTAAGTATTGAACACTGTGCTAAAACAGCTTTCACTAAAAGAGAAAGAAACTATTAAAATGTTTCTTTTTGGAGTGATTTAACAATATTTCGGTTGGGGTCATTTTAATACTATACTTCATTCATACTATATGCTAAGAGCTAAATGTTATTTATGTTGTTTCTGACTCCCTAAAATATGTACAGAAATATATATGAGCAATATCACACAAGTAGCAATGCGATATGGCGGTATATCAGCACTGGTGGAAGGCGTGCCTTAGCGTCCCACCAGTGCTAATATACAGCCATATCGCACTGCTACGAGTGTGATATTGCGTTTCTACAACAGTTCGACTGCCTAATCGTGTATATAAAAAAGAAAATCAAACACTGAGAGTCTAAAAACCCTTTTATATTAGGAACTACTTTCTTCCGTCATTCATTCACATCTGCAGCTGACGTCAGAACAGCAGAACCTGTTAGTAATTCACCAACGCCACTTTAGAGCTAGTATTGAATGATTCTCTAGCGTGATGACAAAACAGCTGATTTTGCTCACATTTTAAGACTATAAGGCTGAACTTGACATGAAATGCCCTCCATCTACAGAGATATCTCTTTACAGTGTTACAGTCTACAGTATTTCTCTGTTGCAATTGGGATATCACAATAATTAACCCTGAAAAGAGCAGCGCAATCACTTCCAGACTGCTGTTGTGTTTGCGATAAGGAGGGGATGTTCGGGGATGAGGTCTCTGATTAACACTGTTGAGAACCGTTATAGGAAAGTAACTGTATTAAAATAGACACTGTCCTTATGAATACACTGCATAGTTGCAATCAATACAAAAGTGAGAGATCGACTTAGAATATCACTTAGCGGTTTGATAATGATTTGATCAGCTGTAGTTAGAAATCGCACAGTTTTAATCTTCTAAGCAAGGGCTTATTATGCTGTCCTGGCGCCATCTTGTGGAAATACAACGTCAATTGACTAATGGATGCCAACACGCTGTCTCTCAGAAATTATAAATATTTTGAAATAGGCACTATCCTCATAAATAAACTGCATAGTTGCAATCTAAACAACTACATTCTCCACTAAAAAAGCCTCAAAAGTACTTGATGTTGTCCAACAGCTGCAATATTTGTCAAACTGTAGTGAGTTTATTGATCTGCTGTCACTCTATGTGGGCGGAGTAATACACAAAGGTGAAGAGGCTGTACAAGTTCTGATATTGCAGAATATCAAACTGCTATCAGCCAATCAGATTCAAGAACCAGACAGAACTGTCTATATATATATATATATATATATATATATATATACAGGGCTTAACATTAACTTTTTTGATCACCAGCCACTGTGGCTAGTAGAATACTACCACTCACTATACTTACTAGCCACTCACTATTTTCACTAGCCACACTTTTCTTGTTGGGAAAATATATTGTATATGCAGAAATTTAACATTGGAATGCTAAAATGACTTAATTTAGACATTGTGTTATGTCCACATGCCTCCCCATTCATTTCACTTTTTTGTGTGTATGACCCTGCTCAATGTGCATGAGCAAATGGGCTGTGGTTTCATAGTGTCGCATTGCAATTCGTTTTTATTTCACATTCATATTCAGGGCTCAACACTAAGGATTTACCAAATGTATCTCTGACCACACAAAAATAAATAAATAATTATTTCTTAGCCACAAATGTTAAATAATGTCAAAACATGCTAAATATAGCTGTATACATGCTCCTTTTATTCCATAAAACCTTTCTTAAAAAAACAATTACATTTAAAAAATAATTATTGCCATGTATCTAAAACTATGCACAGTAGCCTAGTCTGTCCAGGCTAAAGGTCTCTCAGATTAATAGTTAACTACACACACATAGGAAGTTAATCTCCTATTAAAGCAATGCTATTGTAACAATGATAATTAAACAATATTAACAAAAAAAACTGTAAGCAAAAGAAAGCAGGTGAAAAACATACCGTGTGATAATAAAGGATGATCATGCGCACGCGGGTAATGTTAGGCCCATAATCCGTTCTGTTATAAAGAATAGTTAAAACAAATCCGGCAACCGCTGCTGCTTACAATAAGACATATTTTAGAAACATCCGGAGCTTTAAGAAACAGCAGGACTGTGTGTGCACGAGCATCACTTTTTTTGTCCAGTCTATTTGACAGAGAACCGATCGCAGCAGTTGTGTTTTCTCTAGGCACGGTTGCTTCGCGGCAGGAAACGGGAATGCGCATGTCTTTTAAAACAGCCGCGCGCATCACATCACCTGTGCGCGCGAATGATCATCCTCTCATTCGGTATTTATCTGCTTTCCTTTGCTTGCGCGAACGCTATTTTTGTCGGTCATGCTGCTTCTCGATTCTAAGATGACATTTGCACACATATTGCTTCTTTATTGTCATAACCCTTTATTATCTTTATTGTCGAACCCTGCTTTTAAGAAAACCATAATTTAAAAATAATCTTCAACTAGCCAAAGTGGCTAGTGAGAGTGTCTGTCTAACCTGCCACGGCTGATATCTACCCACATTTGGCGGGTTGGGTTGGGTGTTAATGTAAAGCCCTGTATATATATATATATATATATATATATATATATAT
>CAIGQZ010031449.1:2074398-2086018 GCA_903798205.1 Danio tinwini | reverse complement strand
TGGAAGTTTTATTTCAGCACAACGCTAGCCGGCGTTTGTTTGTCTTGAGGACAATCGGTCAAGCTTTCTATTTCTATTTTCTTTACACCTTGGAGAAGTATACTTAAGTTGTACTTTATAGTTCATGTCGACAAATCATGCTAATGACAAATCATGCTAATACTCCCTCATAAGGCTGTGAAAGTTGTATCATTTAAACACATCACTAGTGATTTGTTTACACTTTTAGTCATTATTTTAGTCAACATATTAAGATCCCTGCTAAAAAATCCAGCTTGAACCAGCCTAAAGATGGTTGGCTGGTGTTAGCTGGTCAACCAGCCTGGTTTTAGAGGGGTTTTAGCCATTTCCAGGCTGGTTTCCAGCCATTTTCAGCCTCGTCTTAGCTGGTCAGGCTGATAAATGACCTAAAACCTGCTAAAAACAACGTGATCACCCTGGTTTAAGCTGGAAATAGCTGTTTTTGGCTTGGCTCCCAGCCTTGCTAGGCTGGTCAAGCTGGTCTTAGCTGGTCATCTCCCAGCCTGACCAGCAAAGACCGGCCTTGAAATGACTGGAAACCACCCTGGAAATGGCCAAAACCCCTCTAAAACCAGGCTGGGCGACCAGCTAAAACCAGCCAACCATCCTAGGCTGGTTTAAGCTGGATTTTTCAGCAGGGATACCATTGTTAAATTGCAGATATCTGTTCAATGAATAGCATTTACATTTTCATCTATGGCTATGCATAAGTAAAGTCAGCTTTATACAGTTTAGTACAGTTTTACGTTTGTGAGCAAACAATGCTAATGTTAATGTTGTGGAGCTTCCTGCATGTGTTGAAAAGACATCTCCACAGCCACATCTTTACTTCGATATCCACAAGACAGGTTTATTTAAACATATAATGTTACACAATATTTTTTATCATTGGTAAATTACAGATGTTTGTCAACGCTAGTTTTCTTGGCTGAAGAGGACATGTGTTATGCATAAAGTTTGCATTGCTACAGTACACTCTTGGCAGCTGTAAATAAATTTTGTACTCTCAAAGGTGAAATCAAACATTAATTAACCCTAATAGAGAAAAATGGTTAAGTTACTGTCTTGTTCATGTCAACAAATTATGATAATGGTAATTTTGTGTGAGTGTGCGCATGGCTGTGGAAGTTGTATTTCAGCACATCACTATTGTGTATATCAACAAGATATTTAAGTCTACTGTATACATATTAAAGTCATCATGTTAATCGTGGAACAAGCACAGTAAGCATTGCTAGCTTTTCCTTAATGCAAGTTTGGGAGTCACACCACATTTGTCTTCTGGAAGCTTTTTACTGTCTTTTCCACATTCAATTAAAGTATGAAACACATAAATCAAAGTCCTTCTATGTGGCTGTGGATATTTTTTTTCAGTATTCAATTCATCATGTTAATTGTGCAACAAAGTAGACTAAAGTAGACATGTACAACACATGAAGGTTATACTGCTACACTTCTGGCCCCTGTAAATTGTCTTTTCCGCATGCTGAAACACATTAACTCTCTCTCGCTGTCTTAAAAAAAGATTGAGTTTTACTTTGATGACAACCCTGCTGAAACCTAAGCTGGTTTCCGGCCATTTTCAGCCTGGTCTTAGCTGGTCAGGCGGAAAAATGACCTGCTTAAACCAGCTAAAACCAGCTTGAACAGCCTGGTTTAAACTGGACATAGCTGGTTTTGGCTGGTCAAGCTGGTTTTAGCTGTTCATAGTATGGTCACTCCAAGGCTGACCAACTAAAACCAGGCTGGAAATGGCTGGAAACCAGCCTGGAAATGGCCAAAACCCCTTTAAAACCAGGTTGGTCGACCAGTTAAACCAGCCAACCAGCCTAGGCTGGTTTAAGCTGGATTTTTCAGCAGGGCTATTGTTTGCACCAAATGACCAACAAAAATCTGTCTCATTTACAACATCCTAGTTAAGTTTGCATTGCTAAATTGTAGCTGTGCATCAATGCTACTTCAAAAGGTTTTCATTTCATTGTATATCGTCGGGGACAGAGGGTCTGGGGGGATGTGTTGGTCTGAATAGCACAGTTGAGAACCGGGTTAGTACTGTGGTGTTAGTAACTATACATATATGGACCAAGTTTCGGGCGGCCGATGTGATCGCATACTATACCAAAGGTGGTGACGCGGAGGAGATACAGACTGCACCAAAAAGCTCAGGATCGCAGGGTGGGGTGGAGTTGTCTGGGGTGGATAGGAGTTTTCAGAAAACAATAACAAAACGGGATGGTGGTGGCAGATAGGTCTGAAATATGGGAGACTTCTGGGAAAACGGAAGTGTTGGCAGGGATGCCGGGACTCAAACCAGCAACCTTTTTTGCTGTGAGGTGACAGTGCTAACTACTGAGCCACTGTGTCACCCCTTTTTAAGTTTATATTTGTTTACATTTGTTTACATTAATCCAGTAACATGTTTAATTAGCATTGCTAAATTATAGCCATCAATGCTAGTTCAAAAGGTTTTCATTTCCTAATCTTTTAACTGCACAACCTGTACATTTTGATTTACTCCAGCTGTTTTCTTATTTTTTTAAAGACAAATCATCAAATTTTTATAACGGAATGATGCTAATGCTAAAATATAACCCCGTCCATGAGTCCATGAGTATTTCATTGGATACTCCATAGATCAGTAAGTTTGTTTACATACCCTGCTGATAAAAAAACTGCTAAAACCAGCTAAGACCAGCTTGACCACCTAAAACCAGCTTGATCAGCTAAAACCAGCCTGACCACCTAAAACCAGCTAAGACCAATTTGACCAACTAAGACCAGCTAAAAAGTGGCCAAAACCAGCCTGACCAGCTAAAACCACCTAAGACTAGCTTGACCAGCTAAAACCAGCTAAGACCAGCTTGACCAGCTAAAATGAGCTAAGACCAGCTAAAAACCCCTCTAAAACCAGCCTGACAAACCAGCTAAGACCAGCCTGGGAAACTAGCTAAAATAAGCTTGGGTGACCAGCTAAAACCAGCCTGACCATCTTAGACTGGTTTAAGCTGTTTTTTTCAGTAGGGTATTTAAGCCATCACATTAGTCCAGCCACATGTTAAATTAGCAATGCTAAATTGTAGCTATACATCAATGCTAGTCTGTAACATGGCTGTAAAAAAGGTGTTGTTGTACACGACTTGTGCATGTCCTGCAGCTGTAAATTAACTTCTTTCTTGCTGTCTCAAAGACAAATGGTCAAATATTGCTTTCTTTATGTCGATGAATGACGCTAATGCTAATGTTGTGTAACCCCCTTCCATGAACTGTGGACATTTTATTTCAGCACATGGCTAGTGTGCTAGTGCGGACGTCAACAAGACACTGGGGTTTGTTTACACATTTATATCATCGCGTTAGCCACACAACACGTAAAGTTTGCATTGCTAAATTGCAGCTATCCGTCAGCGCTAGTTTTCCAAGGCTGAATGAGACGTCCACTGTAAAGTATTTCCTCTCTCACGAGTGTCTATGAGTTTCAAGCATATTTTCGCCTCAAAGAGAGCAGAGGGATCATGTTCGGGATAACATATTCTCTGGACTTTGTCAAATTCCTTCCTTCCTTCCTGCGATTCCTGTCTTTCGCTCAGAACCAGCTACACTAGTTGGTCTTCCAAGGAAAATGTGTACAGTCCTAACCAAAATATTAGCTTCAATAGCATTACGCATTCACAACAAACATTAAATTGTGGCCTTTTCACACAATAAATTCTGTCAGTGTCTGACTTGAGCTGAAGACTTTAGCAGTGTTAATATATTCAACTGAAAATAGTTATCATTTCTCAGGGGATAGCGACTGGGCTCACACTGCATCTGCTAAGGTAATGTGTTTTTCAAACATTAAAGATCACTTAAGCTATTTCCTTCAAAAATCCTTCTGGGTTTAAAAATCCTTTTGGGCGACTTATCTTAAGTTCAGACGTGCTTATGATTTTGCATAACGTAATGCGCCAAACTGCATGTTTATGCTTGCTGCAGTTAGGCTAAAGTCTAGTGACAAATGAGTAATTTAAATGGACAAAATGATTAATGTTCTGTGGCCACATGAGAGTTGGACAACCATGATCTGAAATCTGGTTATGACTGATGATGAAACATAGATTTAAAGGTCCAGTGAAATTAAAAGAACCTTTTTTAGACGTTAAAAGATATGTATAAGCTAGTGTGGTACAAAACAGTGGTGATATTTTGCATTTAGAAGATATCCCTGCTGAAAAAAAAACAACTTAAACCAGCCTGGTTGGCTGGTTTTAGCTGGTCGACCAGCCAGGTTTTAGCGGGGTTTTGGCCATTTCCAGGCTGGTTTCCAGCCATTTCCAGCCTGGCCTTAGCTGGTCAAGCTGGAAAATGGTCAGCTTAAACCAGCTAAAACCAGCTTGACCAGCCTGGTTTAAGCTGGTTTTAGCTGGTCAACTCAACTTCCAGAAAATGAAAAAACCCTCCTGGCCACCTGATTTTTACCACATTTTTACATTTTACCACATTCTCACACTGTTATTCACTTGTTTTTTTGTTTTTTTTTGTCTTACCTGCTCTCTAGAACCATTCTTCACCGAACTTGAACCCTGTCGTCATGATCAACTCCTCTCCACATCACAAGTCTTTAGACGTATGCGGCAAGCCATTGGACAAATGTAACAGCGGGAAAGCCGACCATACAGAGGTAAGCGGTCAGCTGGTAATCGCGTCATACCATCCAGGAGCATTCATTTTAAGAACGAAATGCAGCCATACATACTTCTGGCTACATAATTCGCGATCTCCAGATATGAACATAGGGCTACATTCAGAATGAGCCTATGTTGCATACAAAATATCTGACTTTTTAAAGCTTCAAAATGCACTGTAAAATAATTGCACTAAATAATTACACAGTAAGATACATTCCATAGATATTGATGATGATGAAAATAATAATAATAATAATAAAAATAAAAGTTTTTGGTTATGTTTCCCAAAAAATATATAAAAGAGTCTTGAAAAAAATCAACATATTGACATATATAATGTGTATATTTCTATAATTTCTATAATATGTGTGTGTGTGTGTGTATGTGTATATATATATATATATATATATATATATATATATATATACACACACAGTGGTGGAAAGAGTACTGAAAAATCATACTCAAGTAAAAGTACCATTACTTGCCTAAAAATGTAGTGTAAGTAGAGTAAAAGTATCTGCTGTAAATATTACTCAAAGTATGAGTAAAAAGACCTTTCAAAAGTACTCAAGAGTAATGGGAGTGAGTATAATGCTGTCAAAAGCTGATGATTTACATGTAATTTGTGCATGTGTGTGTAAACGTAACATTCTGTAGTGCATTTAGTTATCGCCCAGCAGGCACACAACATCATAAGACGTTAATATTAGGTTAGATTTAGGTTGTAATGTCAGGTGACAAGCCAGCAGCTAAGGACAATGTTATTTTGATGTCCAATAATGACTTTGATATTTGGTTGATTTTAAGTCGTTAGAAAGTGACCAAAATCCAGCGTCGAGCCAACATCTTAAACCAACGTAATATATGACATCAAATACTTGTATATATATATATAATAACTATTCAGTCCACATAAACCCTGTCACTTTCTTACAATTTACAGTCAGCTTGAAATGATCAAAGTTCCTGCCCTATATATTTCTTTCTCCTTTTAATAACCCATTTCGTTCCAATGTAGGTCACGGTACAGAACAAAAGGTCTGACGCTAATTCTTAATTGCCATCCTTTCAACCAAAACCGCTAATTTATTAAATGAGTAATATTAGTAATTGTGTTATTTCCTAAAATATTATGTATGTATACTACATCCATCTTTTCTAATCCATCTACATCAAAAGTAAACAAATCTAAATCTGCATAACTTATCTGGAAACTCCTAATTTACAGGAAAACAGGTCAAAACACTGATTAAGCAATTATTTTAGCATTACACCCTTTGCATTGGGACTGTGAGTAGACTCTAGCATGAGTAGCAGAACTAGTGTGTGTGTGTGTGTGTGTGTTGGCCTTCTGAACACATAGAAGGAAAACAGCAACGCTCCGAGTCTGCTCTGTGTGTTTCAATGGCCAGGGGTGAAGATCTGGCCCACAACAACAAGTGCAGGAGAAAATGCTAATGCAATCAAATATATTAAATACATGTGCATGCATTTACAGCAAGAAGAGAGAATGGCATTGTTCTGATCCTCGGCTCACAGCCTCTCTCTCTCTTTTCTTCTTTTTCAGATTCCCCTAAATGTTTGATGTGTAGTGTTTTTTTTTTTGTTAAAAGCCAAAATTCTCAAACGTATCAGCCTGGGGCCAGTTTAAACTCACTACCATGACTTCCACTCAAAATATGTAAGAATATTTCTGGAAAAAAGAGACATTTCTGTCATTTACACATTGCATGGGGAACATTTACTGTTTTTTTTTTTTTAATGCAACTATAATAATTTGGAACTGCTGCTTTATTTATGTGGATAAAATAAAAATGTTGCTGGCTTTTTGTAGTGTTATGTTAATTAAACAAATTACACAAAAATGACCAAATTTATCATAATTAAGAGACATGAGACAATACAGTGAAAATCAGACACATTCTTTTAACATTTCACGAGTTCACACCTACAGAAGTTTAAGAATTAAAGCATATTTGGCGTGCTGTCCAGGGAGAGGGCTCTGAGCTCGAGGAAGACACCCCCAACTCGCGTTATTCCCCGTATCGGGGAACAGAAAGGAGTTGGGGTTCAAGCGAAGTGTCTAGCCCGGCCCCAGAACGCTCCCCCCGGGTAGATAATGTTTAAGAAGTGAGGTGTCGGGGTGGTGGAGGGATGCTAAAGTCGTGAGATTATGCAGGTAGGACAATTTTGGTATTTATAGGGGTTTGGTCAAATACTGATTGGATAATAGAATGATTGTTAATGACGTAATGAATTTCTGAAACATCTGCACGTGCTCCTCCCGAAATTTGTTTATAAAACATCACAAAAAATTGCCTGAATTACCACACAAAATTACCAAAATTACAAAATAGAGTGGGTTATACACTGTAAAGAATGCTAGGTTCCACACAATTCCTCTACGTTGTCCCAACACAAATCAATTAAGTTAACATAATCATTTTTACAAAATAAAGAGCATTGAATATAAAACAATTGAGTTGTCCAAAAAAAAAAAAAAAACCTCAAGAATTGTTGTTTTAGCTCATTTTAAATAAGTAGTTTAAACAAGCAGCGAAAGTCATTTTTTGAGTGTAATAAGACACTTGCTGTACTTTGAAAGCGACTTGAATAAATCTGTACATGTTAAAATACTCACTTTTTCCAAGGAAATCTTGATCATTTCAACAGAAAAGCCAGAATTACTCCCCCCGAAATCAATGCAGTTATCACTCAAAACATTTGCTGCTTGTTTGAACTACTCACTGTATTTAAAATGAGCTGAAACAACACAATTCTTGAGACTTTTATTTTGGGACGACTCAATTGTTTTACGTTCATTCAACTTAATTTTATGTTAACTTAATCAGTTTGTGTTGGGACAACATGAGTAAATTGTGTGGAACCCTGCATTTTTACAGTGTATTATGAGAGGGACATTTACTTTAAATAAGTGATGGGGCCAAATTATAAATGTGCGGGGTTAATTCCTTTCGGTGGGGGATTATTCTGGTGGTTGGGGTCCATAACATTATGCTTGAACGCACTGTAAAAATGCTGATTTCCACACAATCCATTTGTGTTGGGACAACATGAAGAAATTAAGCTAACTTATTAGTTTGTTTTTACATAAAATAATTAAGTTGTCCCTCTAATAAACTCGAGAATGTCATGTTGTTGTAAGTCGTTTTAAATAAGTAGTTTAAACAAGCAGCGAAAGTCATTTTTTGAGTGTAATAAGACACTTGCTGTACTTTGAAAGCGACTTGAATCAATCTGTACATGTTAAAATACTCACTTTTTCCAATAGAAAAGCAAGAATTACCCAAATAATGCAGTTATCACTCAAAAAAAAGACATTTGCTGCTGGTTTGAACAACTTATTTAAAATGAGCTGAAACAACAGAGCTCTTTAGACTGTATTTTTGGTCAACTCAATTGTTTTATGTTTAATGTGTTTAATTTAACTAAATCAATTTGTGTTGGGACAACATGAATAAATTGTGTGGGACCCTGCATCTATAATGAGAAGCATTTATAAAGTGGGGGTTTATTATAGTGGCTGGGGTCCACACAGGTTTCATACAATACGCTCAAACGCACTAAAAAATGTTGGTTTCCACACAATTGATTACACTGAAAAAAATCATTCAGAGATGATATCTTAGATTTACTCAGTTTTTTTTTTTACGTTAAGTGGCTGTAAACTATTTATTTGGGCTGAATTTAAACAAACAAATTAAGTAGAATTTTATTAAATTTAATTTGTTTGTTTAAATTCAACACAAATAAATTGTTTGCAACAGTTTTTTCAGTCTAGTGTTGGGACAACATGAAGAAATTAAGTTAACTTATGCAATTTTTTACAGATTGAACATAAAACAATTAAGTTGCCCCTCCAAAAAACTCGAGAATTGTGTTGTTTCAGCTCATTTTAAATGTGTAGTTTGAATATGTAGTTTGAACAAACAGCAAACATCATTGTTACAATGTCATTTATTAATATTTATGCATTTTTTAATCAGTTTTTTTTTACTCCAAAACTCAAACAGTGCAAGTAAATAATTACAGAAATTTCAATTTTGAGTGAACTGTCCCTTTAAAGCAGCAACTACTTTCTTTTTTTCATTAGTTGCACCACATCTTTCACTCCAAAAAGATATTTTTGCTGCTTGTTTATGCTACTTATTTAAAATGAGCTAAATCAACACAATTCATGGGAGACACCTTAATTGTTTTATGTTCAGTCCACTTCAATTTGTAAAAAAAACCCAACAATAATAATTAAATAAACTTGATCGATTTGTGTTGGGACAGCATGATGGGATTGTGTGAAACCCTGCGTTTTTTTAACAGTGTTGTTGTCTACATCTGCTGCTTTCCTCTGACCGCTGAAATCCTCATAGCTGACATCTGTGACTGTGTGCTGACCTGAGAGCGCAGGCATGTAAGTGAAGTGAAATGCGTTTGAGTACGTGTGAACATGTGGCAGAGACGCAAACGTGGCCCACACACACACAGACACACACACCGCTAGTCTACAGACATCAGAAAACACGCTGCTATTCTCGGCCATACTCGATACATCCAGCAGGTTCAAGTCTCCAGGCAGAACGATCTGCAGATTCACAGAAGCCACGCAATGAAAATACTCTCATTTGTCTTATTTGTGTCACATTTCTGACAATATTATTTGAGAACGCATTTAAATGATAGCTATAAGATCAAAGCATTAGCCAGGGATGAACAGAATGTAAAGAAAGTGAAAGATTGAACACGTCAGGCTTTCTGCTTTCCATCAGTTGTGTCCAACTTCAATCTGAACCCCTAAATATCAATGGAAATTACTGTATATAGAGCAAAACAATTAATACAATTCTAATTGACTGTTGTTTACAACCCAGGCTCATTATGGATACGTACCCAGGTCTACATCTCTGGAGAAAGTGTACAACGTAACTTGAGGTACGTCTGCTCGCAGGTTTTGTTTTTGCAAATCCACCAGAGGCTTCTCTGTACGCTTTTTGATGCTATCAAATTTCTCTTATGCATCCTCTTCTCGCATAAATCCATCAGAGGGCACAATATACACTTCAGCCAACCAGGCTGGCTTGCTGTCTACCGACCCTCTTCCCTAAACCCAACTGATAGTGTTTTCAGAAGCAGTCTAGAAAAAGAAAAGCAGTCGCGGCAGCGTGATAAACACATTTTCAACCTTTTTATTTATTAATTTTTTGCTTTTGTTTACTGGAACCGTTCTTCATCTCAAACCCCATCATCGTGGTCAACTCAGCTCTGCATCCCAAGTCCATCGGCGCATGTGGCGAGCAACTGGGCAAACTGGTAACACCGGAATAGTTGTCCATATAGAGGTAATTGTCAGCTGGTAAAGCTAACTGGAGCAGAAGCCATCGGCAGCGTCATGTCACCCTGTAGCGTTCGTTTTAAAGACGAAATGCACCTCTGGCTACATTATTCGTGCTCTCCAGAAATGTTAACAGGGGTACGTATCCACAATGAGCCTGTGTTGGTTGATTAGTAATTACTAGCTAACTGATATTGTGTTTTGATAGCTAATAAAACATTGCTAGGCTATGATCTCAAGTCATAACTATTATTTTACTGAAGTTAAAAAAAACAAAAACAGACTATATTCATTATGAAGATTTTTGTATATTACACAATATGTAAATGACTACAGGATAAGGTGTATTGACATTTTTGTAGAATGAAATGTACAGGGTGGGCCATTTATATGGATACACCTTAATAAAATAGGAATGGTTGGTGATATTAACATCCTGTTTGTGGCATATTAGTATATGTGAGGGGGGAAAATTTTCAAGATGAGTGGTGACCATGGTAGCTATTTTGAAGTCAGCCATCTTGGATCCAACTTTTGTTTTTTCAATAGGAAGACGGTCATGTGACACACCAAACGTATTGGGAATTTCACAAGAAAAACAATGGTGTGCTTGGTTTTAACGTAACTTTATTCTTTTTTATGAGTTATTTACAAGTTTCTCACTACTTATAAAATGTGCTGCCCATTGTGTTGGATTGTCAATGCTTCTCCCAATCTTCACACACTGATAGCAACACCACAGGAGAAATACCAGCACAGGCTTTCCAGTGTCTGTAGTTTCGGGTGCTGCACATCTTGTATCTTCACACCATAGACAATTGCCTTCAGATGAGCCCAAAGATAAAAGTCTAAGGGGGTCAGATCGGGAGACCTTGGGGGCCATTCAGCTGGCCCATGACGACCAACCCACTTTTTAGGAAACTGTTCATCTAGGAATGCTTGGACCTGACACCCATAATGTGGTGGTGCAACTTCTTGCTGGACTAATTCCAAAATTCTAATCATTTTGACCTTAAAATGGGTTTAAAAAAATGTAAAACTGCTTTTGTTCTAGACGAAATAAAACAAATAAGACTTTCTCTGGAATAAAAAGTATTATCAGACACACTGTGAACATTTCCTTGCTCTGTTATACAACATTTGGGAAATATAAAAAAAAAATGCAAAGGGGGACTAATGATTCTGACTTCAACTGTATATATTGGTTGCACGATACTGAAATTTTAAAACATTCTAGCATTTGAGCGCTGTCGAGCGCGTTCTTAAACAGTGCTGATTAGCCAATGTGTTCACATGCTCAACAGAAATGACTGATTGGCCATGAAGGTCATGTTCACCAAACTCACCGCTGTTTACTGAGTGTAAACACAAATAGAGGGACACTGGAGCATTTCAAAGTCTTGTCGATAAGCTGACATACGAGGAATCTGCTGATGAATCCTGACTTTAAAACGCTCCAGTGTCCCAGTATTTCACAGCAAATCACATTCATAGGAAATCACAGGAACTGGATGTTTTTTCAATTTCAGTATCGATTGTCGCTGTATTTGCACTGTTGTCGCTGTATTTGCACTGTTGTCGC
>CAIGQZ010031449.1:2046526-2064398 GCA_903798205.1 Danio tinwini | reverse complement strand
CACACACACACACACACACACACACACACTACGGACAATTTAGCATACCCAATTCCCCTATAGCGCATGTGTTTGGACTGTGGGGGAAACCGGAGCACCCGGAGGAAACCCACGCCAACATGGGGAGAACATGCAAACTCCACACAGAAACGCTAAGTGACCCAGCCGAGGCTTGAACCAGCGACATTCTTGCTGTGAGGCGAACGTGTGACATTGCGCCACAGCTTAAATTATAAATAATTATTAAATACTATTTAAGCTGTTATACAGTAAAATAAACCTATTGTACTTATTGTATGAAACTGGTTTGCTTCTAAATATCTCCTCGTGTGCATTTATTAGGCAAAAACACTTTTGTTTATATATTTCCACTGCGCTCCTAAAATTCTTTAACACGCTTCTAAATTTTTCAACTTGTGCAACTCCTGAAAAAAGTAAGCGTCAAGCCCTGTCTATAGCGCATGCCTTTGGACTGTAGGGGAAACCGGAGCACCCGGAGGAAACCCACGCCAACACAGGGAAAACATGCACTCCACATTGAAAAACTGACCCAGGCAGGACTCGAACCAGCGACCTTACCATGCAGTCTCAAATGTTATCATATTAATTCAAATTTTTAGGACATACAGTCGTAATTGTGACTTCATATCCAATTAATTTTTATGACACATTTCCAACATATTATTTTTCTAAAGTTCACAAGTTGCCAGAGAGTTTTGTAACTTTCTGACAACTTGTGAATTTTGGAATAATATGTTGCTAGTAGGAATAATATGTTTCAAATGTGTCAAAAAATATAATTTTTTGACATGAAGTCATATTTGTGAGAAGCTATGAAATAAATGTTCAGCTATGCACTCAAAATACTTATTTTTGCCTTTTAATTAATTAATTAATCAATTAAAAAGAGCTGAAACAACATAATTCTTTATTTTTTTTTGGGACAACTTAATTGTTTTATGTTCAATCCACTTAAATGTGTTAAGTTAGCTTAATCGATTTGTGTTGGCTCAACATGAATGAATTGTGTAGAACCCTGCAGTTTTTACAGTGTGCCCTGAAAAATGAATGAAACTCAAAATCAACAGCGTATGCTCTGTGTTTATACAATTTATATAGCCAAAGCTCATCTTCTGAAAAATCGCAGAGTAATAATTTTTAGAAAATTATGCTGAGTCAAGAAAATGTACCATTTACAAGTTTTTCCAGTCGGTGTCTCAAATTTCAAGCTTGAATGTATATAAAAAAGTAAACACAATTTTCATTTCCCCTTGTGAAATGTAAAGCCAAGTCTGGAGTGAACCAGAATGAATTCGACACTTTGAAATGGTGTAGGAAGAAAAAAACACACAAGACCTTCTCCTGCTGGATCTCACTAAGACCAAACATCCTGTTATGGCTACATCACCTTGTATAATTCAGTTAACCCAAAGCAGATCTCTCTTGCAATCATTTCAAGCACTTCTGACCGAATCCCTGACATCCTTTTAAGGTCTTATAAAATCAGAGCGAGTGTTTTGTGGCATTTTTTAGTCAAAGACGATACATGCATCAAAAATTTACAGTTTCTCTTATGCTGTAAAAAAGGATTTGTTTTGGGGGGACATGAAGGAATTAAGTTAACTTTTACAAACTTAAGTGGATTGACCGTAAAACAATTAGGTTGACCTCAACAAAGCTTCAAGAATTGTGTTGTTTGAGCTAATTTTCAGCATAGGCTCATTCTGAAAACGTAGCCCTATATACATTTCTGGAGATATTGTTGCCAAAAGTAAGTATGGCTGCATTTCGTTTTTAAAATGAATGCTACGGGGCGGTATGACGCCGTTCCTTTTCACGATTACCAGTTGAGAGCTTACTTCCATATGGACGGCTTTCCCGCTGTTACCAGTTTGTCCAGTGGCTCGCCATGTACATCAGTGGACTTGAGATGCAGAGAGAAGTTAACCACGATGACGGGGTTTGAGTTTCAGCGAAGAACGATTCCATAAAGAAGGTAAGACAAAAACAAAAGCCAAAATAAAATAAACAAGTAAATAACATGTTGAGAATGTGGTAAAATCTGAAAACATGGTCAAAATCAGGCAAGGGCTTTTCTTTTTCTGGACAGACCAACACTGTGTACGAAATCGCCTACTACTCAGTAGTTACTGCATTTGAATTTAAGCGTACTACTCAACTATTAGAAAAGTGCGGTCTATACAGTATGAATGTCAGCAGTATGAATGGAACTCAGATGTACTACATTCGCCATTTTGTTGTGATCAGGTGACCTACCCGCGTCAGTTGTGTTGCTTCACTCCCATTCATGAATTCTCTTGCGGAGCATCATAAGTAGGCCCACACGGAATCTGTGCGCGCAAAATTCCGCAGATTTCCGCAGATTTTAGCCAATCATTAATTCTGTTTATTTACTTACAGTTAACTATTTACTGTTAATCTAATTGGATTTGCATTTTAAACATTAAATAAAAGTTAAAAAGATATTATTTTTTATTTCACATTTTAAGGTTTTAGTTATGATACTCCTAGAATAATTCTGCAGAAATCCGCAGGTTTTTACCAAAATTCTCAGCAGAAATAGCAAAAAACGTCCGCAGATTCCGTCTGGCCCTGATCATGAGATAGCGTAATGTGCATCGGATGCACACTTGCCGGAAATAATAAAGTCATCCGGGTACTTCTAGCATACAGTTTTTTTAATTCTATGAATTTGGACATACTATTCGGCTCAAGTGGATTTGTTTTTCCAGCGACATTTTGGATTTTGACGTTCGCTTGTGGCCCTCAATTGTCAAAACACTTTGCCAAGTGCCTTTCGAATACAAAAAAACAAAAAAAATCTAATCCGATGTGATGTTATGATGGACGAAAGTTTCAAAGGCAGTGTGACAATACTATTTACGCAACATGAGGTTACGAATACAAATTTTGGATTCACAGTTCAGTAACCTTAAGGCCCAATCCCAATTCTATTTTTGTACCCCTTCACCTTCCCCTTGGCCCTTAAAAACGAGTGTGAAGGGGAAGGGCTTCAAAATTTACCCCTAAGAATTAAGACAGCACTACAACACCTGAACACGTCATCATATGTCATCGTGATCTCTTGCTTCATATGAGATCAGGCTGTAGTTATTCCAGTCGTGTTATAATTTGGTATTTATCTTTAGGAAATCACTGAAGCCATATATTATGTTATCATAACAATTTAATGTGACAATAAGATCGTAACTGTACTGCGCATTTACACCGTGGCCATATTCATCCACATAAACACACCAAAAACAACATTAACATTATAGCAGACACTGTAAAACGCTCATTCTCAGACACTAGACATTTCTGACAGAGTGTTCGAGTGTCAGAATGTTGTGGGACCTGCTGTACAGGAGTTATTATTAGGGATTATAGATCGCGAAATTTAGTGGTTTTTATTTTAGCGTTTTTTTATAAAAGCATGAAGATAAAACACGAACGCGGTTATTAATATATTAAAATGTGTTTGTTTGTTGTAAAAAATTGTAATATTGACAAAAAAAATTCTAATTTGTGGCTCTCCTTACTTCCGGGTGCAACGAAACTGCTGCTGTAGCTGGTGCATTCTGGGAAATTTTCTTCCCCCTTGATTTTGATTGTGGTCCTAAAAAAATCTTCGTTTGAAGGGGTGCGTACCCCTTCCCCTTAGCCCTACGCCTTCAAGCTATGGAGAATTGGGACACCACTACCCCTTCACATGAATGCGCAAAAAGAGGGGTAGGGGTAAGGGGAAGGGCTAAGGGGTAGAATTGGGATTGGGCCTAAATCTCATCTCTGAAATATAGTCAAAATTAGAAGTACTGTAGTTAGAAACCAAACCAAAAATCAAGCAGCTTTTTTGAATTGCTTTTGAAAACTGTCAGTTGGGTTAGGGTAGGAGGTGGGTGGGGTGATCGGTTGGTCGGTCGGTCAGTCAGTCAGTCGACAGTGGATTTAAGCGAGAACAGCAGACGCGAATGTCACTGGCGAGAGAAATTGGAGATCTGAAAAAGCGTACACAACGGCCTTTAGTGGATTGGCGAATACAAAACTGCAAGATAATGTAGCTCCTAGGAGATATTTCACGCTATTCAGATATCTATATAGGGGTCCGTATCAATAATGAGCCTGGGTTGTTTTTTAATCAACTTAAATCAAGTAGTGTGAAACGTTTTGACAAATTAGTAATACAAAGTAGGCTACTGGTAACTTTTGCATAAATAAATGTACACATACAAGTCTCAGAAATGTGCCACATTCCCTGCTGAAAAAAACAGCATTTGCTGGTAAGGTATGTTTTGATGCTGGTATGCTGGTCTTGCTGGTTTCAATGCTGGTTTTGCTGGTTTCAATGCTGTTTTTGCTAGTCTTACTGGTTTTAATGCTGGTCTTGCTGGTCTCAATGCTGGTCAGGACCAGCACTTAGGCCAGCAAGGCCAGCATCAAGACCAGCAAAACCAGCATTGAAACCAGCAATACCAGCATTGAGACCAGCAAAACCAGCATCGAGACCAGCAAAACCAGCATCAAGACCAGCAAAACCAGCATTGAAACCAGCAATAACAGCATTGAAACCAGCAATACCAGCATCGAGACCAGCATCAAGACCAGCAAAACCAGCATTGAAACCAGCAATACCAGCATCAAAACATACCTTACCAGCATATGCTGTTTTTTTCAGCAGGGTTGTGATCACAATACACTTTTTGTTAGAAAAATTAACATTATCATTACAGCTTAATAAATTTACAACTGAGCTAATGCGAGACTACTAAAAAGGCAGCTAATTCTCTAAGTTTTTTAGCGTTGTTAGTTGCCAGTAAATCCTTTGGTGATAAAATCCTTACCTAAATGCTTTTTTAAAGCAGCATCATAGACATGATAACAGCTTTTATGCTATGATTAGATATTTTGGTGTGCCTAATAGCAATCCCCTACACTACTCTGGCATGATAGCAGCAAATAAACGCCAGGTATAATTAGACTCAAGATTACAAAGCTAACAGATCTCATTTTTAAATAAAACCACAGAGGTACAAGTTGGCGCTAATGTAGAGAATAAAGCAGTTCTTGTACAATAATGGACCAACAGGGACCGAGCGCAATTAGAATTGTACAACTTTTATGAATAATCATAAAGCGGTAACCTACTTACACGAATACCTTTGTTTTTTCCCACATGGCCTCATGAGAGATCGCAAGCTCTGCTGAAATTATATCACAACAAACTTTTTTTAATATATGTTGCAGCATGGATCTGTTTATTGACCAAACATGCTTTTTAGCTTTAAAATATTATCCAATTACAATGAATTAGACTAGGGTTTTACTTTTTTTTAATTAATGAAGTTTCAGGAACAGCTTGTGTTCTCAGAGTGAGTCTCTATAGCAAAATGCTAAGTAATAGCATAGCATAATCGTCTAAATTAGTCCATTTTGAGGTAATTGAACATTCGATTACCATAAATTACTTCTTAGTGCACTCAGGATAATTAAAACTATGTTGTTTTTTTTGCTTCAGTTAATGTCTTTTTTGTCTTTGTCATTAAAAGGTGGTGGGCGACATTTCCAACAGAGCTTGACAAACACCTACAGTATGATTATAAATTTGTTGTCTCATTCTTTCCTCACCCATATGTTAAAAAAAAGAGTTACATTAAGTACATTAAATCCACGTGGCTCCAAAGCTATATTCCCAGTGTTCTGAAAACGTCCAACAAATCATTAATCATCAATATCAAATGTCATTGATTCTCAAGCTTCTCATATGCAAGCTTCATGATGCCAAATATGTATTGATGACAAATTAATCACCCTGATCTCTGTTATATGTGAAAATGGCTTAAAAAAAAAAACACTGTATTATGCATCCCAGGCTAGTAGATACCAATGCCACAATGCACACCTATAGTCTGGCATTGTTGTTTTGGTTGGTCAACTAGCATTAAAGGCATAGCATAGTCCCAGTCATAGTGTGGTGATTAGAACTAGAGGAGTTGTATTGGTGCTTTGACCTGATTTAAAGTTAGCGTTATGGGGGGTGGACGGATAGGGGGGGGGGTTAATATAGTGCAAAGATGCTAGCCCTGACTGGTACTAGAATATGTGGTCTTTAGACTGTTTGTTAGCACCAATGTTATTTCGAAAATCACTTGGAGCAGGCCACCAGCAACTCTTTAGGGTAAAATTGGTGCCGTGACCCGGATGGAAAATAAGTCTTGGTGGTTGGGTGTAATAAAGGCCAGCTAGTACTAGATGTGCAAGTAAACCTGACACTAACCTCGCCCATATCTGTGGATGGCAAAGATGTCATCTTTGGGCAAAATGGTATGACAGCTAAAGCTAATAGCCATTTAGCTATGCTTTTGTGGAACACAGCTTAAACTTTCAGGAATCAATAGCATATCAGCTAATCCTCAACCTGATCGATCCATTTATTAAAATCTACACTGGAAAAATGCTGTTTTATTAGAGAATTCACAGAAAGCTAGAATGGACAGTATATGGACTTATTCATAAACAGTGAATTGGTATATCACAAATTGAACAGAAAATCAGTCGGTTTCAAGGCTGAAATGTCACTGATGAAGGACATCTGTGATCCAAGTTAGCCATTTGGTTGGTCCACTAGCAACTAGCATTAAAGGCAATGCTATTTAGCATAGTCCCAGTCATAGTGTGGTAATTAAAACTGGAGGAGTTGTAATGGTGCTTTGACCTGATTCAAAGTTAGCTTTATGGGGGGTGGAGGGAGGGGGGGTAATATAGTGCAAAGATGCTAGCCCTGACTGGTACTAGAATATGTGGTCTTTAGACTGTTTGTTAGCACCAATGTTGTTTCGAAAATCACTTGGAGCAGGCCACCAGCAACTCTTTAGGGTAAAATTGGTGCCGTGACCCGGATGGAAAATAAGTCTTGGTGGTTGGGTGTAATAAAGGCCAGCTAGTACTAGATGTGTAAGTAAACCTGACACTAACCTGGCCCATATCTGTGGATGGCAAAGATGTCATCTTTGGGCAAAATGGTATGACAGCTAAAGCTAAAGCTTTTGTGGAACACAGCTTATAATTTCAGGAATCAATAGCATATCAGCTAATCCTCAACCTGATTGATCCATTTATTAAAATCTACACTAGAAAAATGCTGCTTTATTAGAGAATTCACAGACAATTGTATGAAAGGTAGAACGGACAGTATATGGACATATGCATAAACAGTGAATGGGTATATCACAAACTGAACAGAAAATCTGTTGGTTTCAATGCTGAAATGTCACTGATGAAGGACATCTGTGATCCAAGTTAGCCATTTCTCCAATGTTAAAGCAGTGGATTCAAACTCACTATCACACTTAAAAACATCTACCACAGTAATTGCTAGTTCATTCTGCTGTGGCTACCCCTGATAAGGAAGGGAACAAGCTAAAGGAATTTCTGCGTTGGCCTCAAAACTAACAAACTAGTGACTGATGTTATGAAATCCACTCTGTTGTGTTTTGTCAGTGCTTTCACCTCCCTTGCTTGAAACATTTGCTTGAATTCCACTGGAAACAGGGCAAGTAAAACTGGAGGGGTTACATTGGTGCCGTGACCTGGATAGGAGCAAGGTTTAGGTGGTGAGTGCAACAGAGGTCAGCTAGCCAGCGCTGTGTAAGTTATTCGTATTGCCTGTAAAGGTGCACTAGCAACTGATACAAAAGGCTGCAGGCATGAAGAATCTTGTTGGCCCACTCTAATGCCAGAAACAGCAGTTTAAATGCAACACAGAGGACTTCTTGAAAGTTTACTTAAAAACAGTCATGAGGTATACTGTTTTTAACAACACGTGCTTACACGGCTGTATAGGTCATTTGTCGATTTCCTAAAATATGACCAATGAGTCTGAGTTCAAATCAAATGTGAATTTAAGTGTTAACGTAAGTAGATTACATACAAAGACAATGCTAGTTCAAAAAAATATATATAGAATGCATCCGGAAAGTATTCATAGCACTTCACTCTTTCCAATTTTTTTTATGTTACAGCCTTATTCCCCCGGTCGGTGGTCAAGAGCACTCTGAAGCAGATTTTCTTTCAGGATGTCTCTGTACATTGCTGCATTCATCTTTCCCTCTATCCTGACTAGTCTTCCAGTTCCTGCTGCTGAAAAAACATTCCCACAGCATGATGCTGCCACCACCATGCTTCACTGTAGGGATGGTATTAGCCTGGTGATGAGCGGATGCGCATTCACTCCACAGTGTTAAATTTTAGTCTCATCAGACCAGAAAATTTAGTTTCTTATAGTCTGAGAGTGCTTCAGCTGCCTTTTGGCAAATTCCAGGTTAAGGAGTGGCTTTCGTCTGGCCACACTACCATACAGCCCTGATTGGTGGATTTCTGCACAGATGGTTGTCCTTCTGTAAGGTTCTCCTCTCTCCACAGAAAAATGCTGGAGCTCAGACTGAGTGACCATCCGATTATTGATCACCTCCCTGACTAAGGCCCTTCTCCCCCCATCACTCAGCTTAGATGGCCGGCCAGCTCTAGAAGAGTCCTGGTGGTTCCAAACATCTTCCACTTATGGATAATGGATGCCGCTGTGCTCATTGAAACTTTTAGAGCAGCAGAACATTTTTCTGTAACCTTCCCCAGCCTTGTGCCTTGAGACAATCCTGCTCGGAGGTCTACAGACAATTTCTTTGTCTTCATGCTTGGTTTGTGCTTTGACATGCACTCTCAACCCTGGGCCCTTATATAGACAGGTGTATACCTTTTCAGATCATGTCCAATCAACTAAATTGAGCACAGGTGAACTCCAATGAAGCTGCTGAAACATCTCAAGAATGATCAGTGGAAACAGAATACACTTGAGCTCAATTTAGAGCTTCACTCCAAAGGCTGTGAATTATGGGGTATTGTGTGTAGAATTTTGAAATAAATGAGTATGAGAATTTCAGAAATTGCTGATCTACTGGGATTGTCACGCGCAACCATCTCTAGGGTTTACAGAGAATGGTCCGAAAAAAAGAAAGTATCCAGTAATGGCAGTTCTGTGGGTGCAAATGCCTTGTTGATGCCAGAGGTCAGAGAAGACTAGTCAGACTGGTTCGAGCTGATAAAACAGTAACATAAATAACCACTTGTTACAACCGGTTACAGCAGCAAAAGACACTTACACTCCTGTGAGCTAAGACCAGGAAACTTAGGCTACAATTTACACATGCTCAGCAAAATCGGACAATAGAAGATTGGAAAAACATTGACTGGTCTGATAAGTCTTGATTTTTGCTGCGACTTTCAGATGGTAGAGTCAGAATTTGGTGTCAACAACATGAAAGGATGGATCCATCCTGCCTTGTATCAACAGTTCAGGCTGGTGGTGGTGGTGTAATGATGTGGGGGATATTTTCTTGGCACACTTTGGGCCCATTAGTACCAAATGAGCATAATGCCAACGCCACAGCCTACCTGAGTATTGTTGCTGACCATGTCCATCCCTTTATGACCACAGTGTACCCATCTTCTGATGGCTACTTCCAGTAGGATAACGCGCCATGTCATAAAGCATGAATCATCTCAGACTGGTTTCTTGAACATGACAACAAGTTCACTGTACTCAAATGACACTCATGAATGTGCAGCCGACAAATCTGCAGCAACTGTGTAATGCTATCATGTCGAAAAAGACCAAAATCTCAGAGGAATATTTCCAGTACCTTGTTTCATCACATTTTTCTGATGCCATGGTATGCTGCATTTTCTAAGCCGAGAACATCTTTATTGGTGAAATCCCACAGTTATGTTGATAGAATAACTCTCAAAAACCAGAAAGCTGAAGACCGAGGCAGATTATCCTGTTATCCTGACATTATCCTGTAACCAAACACCACTGTACACATCACTGCTCTTCTTAATAAACCGAAGCATGATTTTATAAAGGGGTCAACAAGGAGGCAAGTGAGCCTCCCTCTATATCCTGTACAGGAAATGTGACAGCATACAGGAAGACAGGTTATACAGTATCTTGCTTTGATCATGTTTACTGCTCACTCTTAATAAATGACTTCAGCTGACATGATCCAAGTGCAGGGGAAGTCTGTAAGCAGTTAAATTAACGTCATTTAGATGCATTGGAAATGAATCTGGAGTTTCCATCAGTTTCCTTTGACAACATGTTGTTAGATAATTATGGTCTTCGTTGGAGATCTAATGGTCTCCATACATTGCATCCAGAAAGTACATTACATACACTTTTACAGTACATACACTTTTTCCACATATTTTTATGTTACAGCCTTATTCCGAAATGGATTAAATTTATTTATTTCCTCAAAATTCTACACACAATCCTCCATAATGACAATGTGAAAAGAGTTTATTTATTGTGAATTATTTATTATAATTAAAAAACCTGAAAAGTCACATGTACATCAGTATTCACAGCCTTTGCTCAATACTTTGTTGATGCACCTTTGGCAGCGATTACAGCCTCAAGTCTTTTTCAATATGATGCCACAAGCTTGGCACACCTGTCTGTGGGAATTTTCGCCCGTTCCTCTTTGCAGTACCTCTCAAGCTCTATCAGGTTGGATGGGAAGTGACGGTGTACAGCCATTTTCAGATCTTTACAGAGATGTTCAATAGGATTTAGGTCTGGGCTCTGGCTGGGCCACTCAAGGACATTTACTGAGTTGCTGTAAAGCCACTACATTGATATTGGCGGTGTGCTTTGGGTCAATGTCCTGCTGGAAGATGATCCGTCGCCCCAGTCTTAGGTCAAGAACACTCTGAAGCAGGTCTTCATTCAGGATGTCTCTGTACATTGCTGCATTCATCTTTCCCTCTATCCTGACTAGTCTTCCAGTTCCTGCTGTTGAAAAACATCCCCACAGCATGATGCTGCCACCACAATGCTTCACTGTAGGGATGGTATTAGCCTGGTGATGAGCGCTGCCTGGTTTTCTCCAAACGTAACGCCTGGCGTTCACTCCAAAGAGTTCAATTTGAGTCTCATCAGACCAGATACTTTAGTTTCTTATGGTCTGAGAGTCCTTCAGATGCCTTTTGGCAAATTCCAGGCAGGGAGTGTCTTCCCTCTGGCCACTCTACCATACAGGCCTGATTGGTGGATTGCTTCACAGATGGTTGTCCTTCTGTAAGGTTCTCCTCTCTCCACAGAAGAATGCTAGAGCTCAGACAGAGTGACCACCGTGTTATTGATCACCTCACTGACTAAGGCCCTCCTCCCCCAATCACTGAGCTCTAAAAAGAGTCCTGGTGGTTCCAAACATCTTCCACTTACGGAAGCTCATTGGAACTTTCAGATCTGCAGAACATTTTTCTGTAACCTTCCCCAGCCTTGTGCCTCAAGACCTCAGACAATTCCTTTGTGTTCATGCTTGGTTTGTGCTTTGACATGCTCTGTCAACCCCGGGACCTTATATAGACAAGTGTATGCCTTTTCAAATCGGTTCCAGCCTTGGCTGGGTCAGTTGGCGAAAAGAAAGAAAATGAATGAATGAAGCCCTATGAATACTTTCCGGATGCACTATATATATATATATATATATATATATATATATATATATATATATATCCAGAGCCAATCGAGGTCCAGAACAGTAACAAAACACATTCTCAAATTTGACCATATGCCTTCAGTCAACATAGGCTCATTCTAAACACGTAGCCCTATATACGTTTCTGGAAATTGCAAATTATGTAGCCTATTATGTAGCCTAGTACGTAAGGCTGCCTTTCATCTTTAAAATGAACGCTACAGGGCGATATCATGCCTTACTTTTTCACACTACAAGCTGACCTCTTACTTCCATATGTACGACTTTCCCACTGTTACCAGTTTGTTGAGTTAGCTCCCCATGTACATCGGTGGACTTGAGACGCAGAGAGGAATTGACCACAACGACGAGGTTTGAGAATGATTCCAGAAAGCAGGATCAGACAAAAAACAGAATCCAAAAAATAAAATAAACAAGTAAATAACGGTGAGACTGTGGTAAAATCTGAATATGTGGTAATGAGGCGAGGGATTTTCTTTTTTTGTACTGATTTTTAAAATTGTTGGTTGGGTTTAGGGAAGGAGGAGGGTGGTTCTATCGATTGGTCAATCAGTCAGTCAGTCAACATCGGCCTCTGGTGGATTTACGAGAGAACAACAGGCACATATGTATGTGTGTGCAACAGTGTCTACCTTTCTGTGTAGAGTTTGCTTTTTTTCCCTGTGTCCGTATGGGTTTCCTCCGGGTGCTCTGGTTTCCCCCACAGTCCAAACAAATGGGTTATATGTGAATTGAATAAACTAAATTGGCTGTAGTGTATGAGTACTTGTGTGAATGTGAGAGTGTGTTTGGGTGTTTTTCAATACTGGGTTCCAGCTGAAAAGGCATCCTCTGCGTAAAACATATGACGAAATAGTTGGCGGTTCATTTCGCTGTGGCAACCCCTGAAAAATAAGGGACAAAGCTGAAGGAAAATTAATGAAGGAAGCGTCTTAAAGAGGGCGGGGCATGTCAAATTCTAGAGAGCATTTGATTGGTCAGAAGATTTGATGAGAAACTGAACTATGAGGTGACATCCAAAAACAATCGGTCATCTACAAACTGCAAACGTTTAATGTTTTTATTGTCCAAATGCAAAAATTATCACAGTTTGTATTAGTTTTGAACTAAACAGAACTACACAAGGTTACTACCACAACTCTGCTACCTGCTTCACATGTTGAGTGTGTTGAATATGCGAAATACGTAGTAGACAATCGACATTGTATAAAGCACCATAGAAATAAAGACTTTGAACACTGTATTTTTTTATTTACTTGTGTAGTGTTTCACTTAAAATGGATCCCTTTTGTAACATTACAGCAGTGGTGTAAATTAACTAATTACAAATATTTAAATTACTGTAATTGAGAAGTCTTTCTCAGGAATTGTAATTTACGGAGTAGTTTTAAAAATGTGGACTTTTACTTTTCCTTGAGTACATTTTTAGTGCTTGTATCTGTACTTTTACTCCACTACTTTCTTTCAACCTGCAGTCACTACTTTTTCTTGTCCATGGGGATTAGAAAAGTCAGTCCTGTGATTCCTGTCCAATCAAATCACACATACCATAGGAGGTAAATCGCATCATAATGAACTACCTTAAGACATGGGCGATTTATAATTGCAGCAAACTGTTTGGAAGTATTAAAAGTGTCCATGAAGATGTTCAAAATCTTTACGCGCATTGACCCAAAGACTGTTCAGACGTCACTGATGAGAAGATGACGGATGTTTACTGTATGATGACCGAAAGGGCCTTAAACACCACCCAGCAGGCACAGAACGTCAACATGACATCTGATTGCATTGAACCCAAACATCATGGGGACTTTGCATTTTGTTTGGAAATGAAAATCGGGTTGACGTCAGAACTCAACGTCAGGCCAATGTCAATGTCCAACCTAAAACCAACCAAATATCAACATCTATTGATGTTGTGTGAACGTTAGCCCCATGACATCAATAGATGTTGATATTTGGTTGGTTGATATTTTGGTTGCCGTACCTGATGAATAAATGTCAGTATTTGACGTCATATATGACGTCGGTTTAAGATGTTGGCTCGACGCTGGATTTTGGTCACAACCTAAATTCAACCAAATATCAACGTCATTGGATGTCATTATTGGACATCAAAATAACGTTGTCCTTAGCTGCTGGCTTGACAATTAATTTTGGTCACCTGACATCACAACCTAAATCTACCCTAATATTAATGTCTCATTATGTTGTGTGCCTGCTTGGCAATAACTAAATGCACTACAGAATGTTACGTTTACAAACACATGCACAAATTACATGCAAACACATCAGCTTTGACAGCGTAATACTCACTACTCTTAAGTACTTTTGAAAGGGCTACTTTTTACTCATACTTTGAGTAATATTTACAGCAGATACTTTTACTCTACTCGCACTACATTTTTAGGCAAGTAATGGTACTTTTACTTGAGTATGATTATTCAGTACTCTTTCCACCACTGCATTCCAGTCAGATTTTTTTCCTGACCTGAAAACTCACATCCATTTCTTTGACTTGCGCCCAAACATTAGTCACCAGTGCTGCATTTGGAAGAACCACTCGAAAAATCACTCCAAAGTCCAAAAAAATAATAATAATAAGTAGATGGATTCCTATTAATCACAACATAAAAGAATATATGCTAATTCTCATTACTGACTTTTCTGTTAATTATTCACAATCCTCAATATATTAATTATTGTAACTCTGAATATAATGCATAAACAAACTGAATGAAAGAATTAATGAAGTAAAAAAAACACACAAAGATAATAAATTAATCATTAAATAAAAACCCAACATAATTAGCATACAGCCAACTGGTTCTTCTTGTAACGTATGAACGAAATGAGCTTAGGAGCTTTTCTCCCTAAAAAGAAATAACTAATCACACTGAACAAAAATACTTGCTTTATGATGCTCTAAGAGTTCTGGTTTCCTTTTAACATGACCTAAAACTCAGAGGAGAAATCACAGACTATTTATAATTGAGTGGAAATAAAAATATCCAACCGCAGAGCAACTGACTCATGGTTTCCTACTACCTGGGTTTCTATAATGATGGCAGAGTCTGGCCAAAGCTGACCCACTGCGATTTCAAACCAATAATATATGGCGTGCGAGAGTTCATATATAATGTTTAAGAGCTGCTTACGATACAGGGATATAAATTGAAAAGGGCATGACAATGTTTTCAAATATAACGTTACCTAATTAAGCATTGATTGAACGTAACAACGGGCAGTGGTGACGCTCTCCTGGTCCTGTATCATGGCAGCAGGCTGTAATAAACACCACAGGACCTGATTGAGGACTGCCAAATGCACCGCAGCATGTGGCAAATTGAGCAGGCTTATTTTCTTAACAATCCATTCTTCCACCCGAAAACCTAAATTATTTAGATGAATGGCCATCTGACTCCACATGAATATAATCACCTCTTATAATCATCTATAATAAGCTGTTGTTGAAACTCGATGCTAACCTGTGGTGAATATCGCAGGTTTAAAATCAAGCAATACCCTAGCAACCATATTAATGTCTATCTAAACGCCTTAGCAACACCCAGTGTTTCTAATAACGCATAACACACAACAAGCAATCTACTACCAAACTGTGAGAAAGTAATCAAGCAAACTTAAAGCACCAAAAACCTTAACAACCCTGCTGAAAAATCCAGCCTTAACCAGCCTAGGATGGTTGACTGGTTTTAGCTGGTTGACCAGCCTGGTTTTAGAGGGGTTTTGTCCATTTCCAGCCTGGTCTTAGCTGGTCAGGCTGGGAGATGACCAGCTTGACCAGCCTAGCAAGGCTGGGAGCCAAGCCAAAAACAGCTATTTCCAGCTTAAGCTAGGCTGGTCAAGCTGGTTTTAGTTGGTTTACGCTGTTCATTTTCCAGCCTGACCAGCTAAGACCAGGCTGGAAATTGCTGCAAACCAGCCTGGAAATGATCAAAACCCTTCTAAAACCAGGCTGGTCAACCTGTCAAAACCAGCCAACCAGCTTAGGCTGGTTTAAACTGGATTTTTAAGCAGGGAATTACCCAAATTATCCTAGTAACCACCTAGCAAACACCCAAATACTCAAACAATGTCCATAAATACCTTAGTAACCACCTAGAAAACACCACAAATGTGTTAGAAAACACAAAACCTCCTATATAACACCCAAATAAAATAGTAAGGAGCAAAAATACAACATATGGGCTCTTATATGCTGTTGTGTCATCACTTATATTGCAAGTCATATCTCTCCGGCCCCTCATTTGGGATGCTTTTCATGAACTGGCTTCCATGACAAACTAATTGAATAGCCCTGCATTAGATATATACAAAGTAGTAGATGTAGACCGCTCTGCTACTAAATAAAAAAAGGATCAAGATGGCTGGAAATTGCTGCAAACCAGCCTGGAAATGATCAAAACCCTTCTAAAACCAGGCTGGTCGACCAGCTAAAACCAGCCAACCAGCTTAGGCTGGTTTAAGCTGGATTTTTAAGCAGAGAATTACCCAAATTATCCTAGTAACCACCTAGCAAACACCCAAATACTCAAACAATGTCCATAAATACCTTAGTAACCACCTAGAAAACACCCCAAATGTGTTAGAAAACACAAAACCTCCTATATAACACCCAAATAAAATAGTAAGGAGCAAAAATACAACATATGGGCTCTTATATGCTGTAGTGTCATCACTTATATTGCAAGTCATATCTCTCCGGCCCCTCATTTGGGATGCTTTTCATGAACTGGCTTCCTTGACAAACTAATTGAATAGCCCTGCATAAGATATATACAAAGTAGTAGATGTAGACCGCTCTGCTACTAAATAAAAAAAGGATCAAGACTGATCTAGAGTTGGCAGTTCAAAATGTGTGTATTTTTGCAGCTTTTTGAGACTAAGATGTTTTGGATGTGCTTACTAAGATATTCATAGCAGTTGGTTGTTTAGATGTTTGCTATTTGGTGACTGTTTTTTCTGTGTTTCTGCTGATGTAGCCAGTTGCTAACATGTTAGGCTGTTTTCTATTATGGTTTCTTATTGGCTGCTGGTATGTTTGCTAGGTAATTATAGGGTGTTTTGTTGTTGTTGTTGTTTGCTGGTATGGTTCAGTGTCTGTTAAGCATTAATGCTGTGTTTATATGTGTAAGATATTCTTAGCAATTGGTTGCTAGCGTGGTAAGATTTTTGCTATTTGGTTACTGTTTATCTCCATTGCTCCAATGAACTGTTGTTATCATCTGCGTTCATACATAATCATTTTAATAATAATTTGTCTAACATATCTTTTGTTTACATTGCACTGAAAGCCACGCATAATGTGCTACGGCGTAAGATGTTTTCTACGTCGCTCCACTTGCGTGCACATATTGACATATATTCTTACATTGGAAATAACGAACTTGCACGCAGAAAAGATGTGATATGTGAACGGCCCGCTGCTATAGTTAATCCAGTGTGCGTGCATATTAGCCTTGGTGTAGCTATAAGCTTGAAACTTGGGCACAGGTGGTATAACTTTGTTTAGCTGCAGCAGTTTCGTTCCGTGCAACAGAAACGTGGCGTTGAGGAGCCTTTAAGATTAAGTATCCAATAGTTTTTGGCTGCTCGCGCCACTCGCTTAATGTTAGGTGACTCTTGTCTTGTGCTGCCTTCAACTGCAGCTTGTGCTGTATTGAACAGACGCAAGTCACTTCATAACTAAACTAAATTTATTTTTGATATCTTGATCAAACTATTTGGTGGGCCGAAACAAATTGTCTCGGGGGCCAAGTGCGGCCCACAGGCCGCCAATTGAATAGCCCTGGTATATATTATAGTATTTCCATCACTATGTTGAGTTAATGCTACAGATTAATAAGTATTTTACTATTTTTTTTGTGCTGGATTTTAACTAACCTCCCATAAAATGACTAAAAACTAAAAGTTATAATTTGTATAATCCAGAAAAACAATTAATTTGAAATCTGATTAACTAAATTTAAAGTGACATAAAAAAATCTTATTTGCAGTATAAAGCCTGTCTATATACACCGTATTGTTTGAGTATATACAGAATATAAATGCTTTTTATTTAATTTATAGCACTGATTATAGCATCTCATGTTGGATTTCAAAATATTACATTTATTTATAGTAAATACTATAGTGTTCATTTAACCATACTATAGTAAAGTGATTATACTGTATGTATTATAGTATTTCCAACACTATGTTGAATTAATGCTTCAGATTAATATTAGTACGTATCTTACTATAGTTTTTTTCGTGTTGGATTTAAACTAACCTTC
>CAIGQZ010031449.1:1971943-1982938 GCA_903798205.1 Danio tinwini | reverse complement strand
TATTATTATTATTATTATTATTATTATTATTATTATTATTATTATTAATACTAATATGAATATTTGTTTAATAATAACAATAATTATAAAGAAACTAATTATTTATTCATTTATTTGTTTTTAATGCATTCTGCAACTGACAAATATAGCGTTTATTATTGTTTGTATTATTTATCTAATTTATTTTCTTTTTTTCTAATGTCTAACACTGGGACTTTATTATTATTATTTTTATTATTATTATTAATAAATTTAATATATATTTATATAATTAATTATTAAATTTTTATTTATATTATTCAAAATATATATATATATATATATTTTAAATAATATAAATATAAAAGTATTAATATTTGCAAAATAATAATAATAATAATAATAATAATAATAATAATAATAATAATAATAAAGAAAATAACTTGTTTTTTTATTTGTTTTTTTTTAATCCATTCTGCAACTGACAAAAATAGCGTTTATTATTGTTTGTATGATTTATCTACCTTATTTTCTTTTTTCTAATGACACTTGGATGTTATTATTATTATTAATATTATTATTAATAATATTTGTAAAATAATAATATTAATAATAAAAATAATAAGTAAATTAACTAATTAATTAATTATTAATTATGTATTAGACATATTTTTCAGCAAGTTGTACTAGTTTATCTATTTAATTTATTTCTGCATTTATTGTATAAGTGGACGAATATCTATATGGTGTTTTTTTTTATGTATAAACCCCATTGGCTGACCCTGAAGTAAGTAGTTCTGCACATCCTTATTAAAAGATCAGACCTACTGGTTAGACCTTGCGCAAGCAGGTAGCTTAATTAAGCCAATTAATTAAATTGTATGTGTTTTGTGTTAGAGATATCAAAAAAAGGTCATATCAAGAGAGATCATTAATTAGCCTTTTAAATTAAATAAACACTTCCCCATGCGTGAGTTTTCCTTAGCGATTGCTCATTATAGACTGTTAAACTGATTAACTATTATCACCAGTGTCCATTAATTAGAAAACTAATGAAGCTGAGGCACTGATCGTTAATTGTGTGTGTGTGTGTGTGTGTGTGTGTGTGTGTGTGTGTGTGTGTGTTTCTTTCCTTGTCGTTATATCAGATTTTGCTACATGTAGGACGTGGAGACAAATCAAAATGTGTTCAAAATGATCTCTTAATTCATTCATTCATTTTCTTTTCGGCTTATTCCTTTTATTAATCTGGGGTCGCCACAGCGGAAGGAACCACCAATTTATCCTGCATATGTTTTACGCAGTGGATGCCCTTCCAGCTGCAACCCATCACTGGGAAACACTCATACAATCTCATTCACACACATACACTACAGACAATTTAGCTTACCCAATTCAACTATAGCGCATGTCTTTGGACTTGTGGGGGAAACCGGAGTACCTGGAGGAAACGCACTCGAACGTCGGGAGAACATGCAAACTCCACACAGAAATGCCAACTGACCCAGCCGAGGCTCGAACCAGCCGCATTCTTGCTGTGAGGCGATTGCTGTGTGGCGATTTTCACAATAATTATAATTTCAAATTCAGACAATATAAGGTTATTAGCTACCATAACTTTAATAGTTACTAATAACTTTAACTTTTTGACAAGTAACATAGCTTTTAAAAGTCAAAGTTCTTATATTTAAATAGTTAACATGCAGTTATATAGTATATAGGTGATGTCTACAGTACCTGAGAAACATCTTGTTGTCAATCCCAGTTGTAAGAGCAACAAATAATAACTTGACTTCTAGACTTGATCTTCTTGGCAGAAGGTGGATTATTCTGATGAATCATCTGTTGAACTGCATCCCAATCATCACAAATACCACAAAAGACCTACTGGAACCTGCATGGACTCAAGATTCTCAGATAAGTCTGTCAAGTTTGGTGAAGGAAAAATCATGGTTTGGGGTTACATTCAGTATGGGGGCGTGCGAGAGATCTGCAGAGTGGATGATCAACATCAACAGCCTGAGGTATCAAGACATTTGTGCTGCCCATTACATTACAAACCACAAAAGAGGGCAAATTCTTCAGCAGGATAGCGCTCCTCATACTTCAGCCTCCACATCAAAGTTCCTGAAAACAAAGAAGGTCCAGGATTGGCCAGTTCAGTCACCTTGAACATTATTGAGCATGTCTGGGGTAAGATGAAGGTGGAGGCATTGAAGATGAATCCAAAGAATCTCTGGGAGTCCTGCATGAAGGCTTTCGTTGCCATTCCAGATGACTTCATTAATAAATGATTTGAGTCATTCAGAGATGTATGGATGCAGTCCTCCAAGCTCATGATGGAGTCAGACACAATATTCATTCTGTTTCCACTGCAGCATGACTTTATATTCTATACTGGACATTATTTCTGTTCAGTGATGAGACTTTAGTCTAAGCAAAGTCAGACCTTACTGTACTAATGAAATCATTCAACATCAAGGCATGATTATATTTTATTTTGGTCAAATAAGCGTAATCTAGAGACTTTTGCCTTTCATATAAGCTACTTCTGATCCAAATGATCAACTAGAAGTCAAGTTATTATTTGCTGTTTCTAAAACTTCGATAGGCGACAAGACTTTAGTCAGGTTGTGTATGTGTACATGTTTAATAAAGTGTATATTAAAGTGTATGTGTTGTCTTTGACATATATATATATATATAAACACAATTAAATAATTAAAACAGTAAAATGTCATGTTTATTTCAAGCTTAAAGCAATAAAATAATCAAGATCACCTCTATAGTCACAGCTCCGCCACAGGAATGTTCAGAAATGCATTCAAATTGACCACAGTTTGTTTTTTCAGTCTCAGCAGTTGATCAGAATCTTTTATAGTAATAACACTCAACTTTGGTTTCCTTGGAATTTATACACTACATGACTTAGTATATAGTGAGCTGTGGTTTATTACTCTAGAAAACCTTTTCAGCTGGTGAGGGACACATGAAACCTTTAAGTGGGTAGAAAGTAACAACATGGGCCCAAAGTAGACCTGGCCTATGCATTATAAGCAAGAAAACCTAGTAAGTTACTGCACCAAAGTGTTATACCATGTAAGACTCCTTTATAACCTTAAACCTTAGACAAACACTCTCAGTATGTCAAGGTTGTACGTTTATACATAATATATGTATATGATTTCAAATGGCAGGAAATTGCCTAAGTGGAAGATAAAATTCTGTGCTCGTGTAAATGACTAGATGTTTGACTTCATAAGGCTGCAATTCATGCTTAAACAGTCTTCATTTTGTTTTGAAAATAGGCTCATTTTACAACTCCCCTTGAGTTAAACATTTGAGTTGAATCCATTCAGCTGATCTCTGGGTCTGGCTGGTGCACTTTAGCTTAGCTTAGCATAGTTAATTGAATCGGATTAGACCGTTAGCATCTCGCTCGAAAAATTCAAAAAGGAGTTTAGATCATTTCCCTATTTAAAGCTTGAGTCTTGTGCACTAAGACCTACAGAAAAGTAGCTTTTTTTCTTTGCCGATATGACTAGGACTCTCATTCTGGTGCGGTGTTGCCAGATTGGAAATGTCAAAGTATCATACCAGAACCTCAAAATTATCATATTTGGAGGAAAATTATTGTACACGAGACAAACAAAGCGTATACAGATATTATCTAGACAAATAGCGTTCTGACGCAACGTGCAAATTACCACAATATCAATTAAATCAATCTAATATCTAATATCTTATCAATATAATCAGACTAGAGTTTGGCCTTGCGAAATTCTGTCGTATGGCGCTGCGAAAAGGGGCGGGTTTAAACAAGATGAATAGGCATTTAAAAAAGCGAACGATTGCTCCATGTTTTAAATTTCTGTTCAGAAAGGTCATGTTTTGATCCTGGATTGGTCTCACGCAGTCAAGTGATGCGATTTCGCAGGTCAGAGTTCACCAAGCTTGCACTTTGCACCGCAGCAACCTGCGAAACTCCAACGCATGACCCTGCGTTTCCGGGTCTGACGCATTCGCGTGCGTATGAATGGAAGTCTATGGGGAGAAAAACCCAGTGTGACCGCGGTTTAAGAAGTTGTAATCAGTCGTTCCTTAAACCAATCTCTTACAGGCTCAAATGGCTATCCCCCCTAATGGCTTAACATGCAGCACAGTGCGTTTTTGAGTTTTCATGTGAACGGAGATTTAAAAACAGTTTATAAACATACCTGTGTACGTGTGGACGTGGCCTAACCCTCACTCTCACCACGGGGTGAATTTTGCAAAATGAAGCAATCATGCTTGGACTGGCTTTCCCAACAGCTAATTCTGTATGCTGGCTTTAATCATTGTTAAATTGCTGAAAGCGAACAATAGTCTAATCTGTCTGGGCTCAATGCCGTGTCCACATCCCCACCAAATATAAATAAAGCGGACATGAAGACTGCATTTGTGTTAACAACAGATGGGTCCTGTGAACAATGTTAGCATTAACTCGAATTAACAGCGAACAATGACTGTGTTTACAGGCCCAGATTGCAGTTAATCCCAGTTCAATTCAATCCGACTGCTGACTCCAAACACGCTGTTTATATGTAACTCAAACACCGCGATCCCATGGAAATCTTTGTTTACATGTGCGTCAGATGTATTTTGAGCTACGAATGGAATGTAGTGTCAATGTTACCACGTTTTGCAAACATATTAGCCTCAAATAGACTGAGATAAAGGAGTAAAGACTTCAGGCGGAGAGCAGTCCTGTAGGTTTTTGTTAAGATTTGGGAATGTAACTGGATTCGAGCCACTTGAATGTCATTTCATCTTCTTTTCTCATACGCTTCAACTCTCTTGACTTCTTGCGCCAATTCTATTAATTGGATTGAGCTCACTGAGGATTGAGGGTATTTATTTTTCCTGAATGAAGTGTTTATATGAAGGTTTTCCTTTCCAGTCGAGCTGTTATTTAGGTTTTGTGTTGTACTAGTAGGATTTGAATCTAACAAGTGAAAAGTGATCCTGAATTGGTGTGTTATTCTGGTTTTATTTTTAATTGTATTTAATCATTGGTTTAGCAAACATTTGTATGCAAACGATAGTGTTTAAACTGTAATTAGGTAATTAAATGACTGTTTGATCTTGCTCTTCATACATTAAACATTATGGCAATTCATAACTATTTTATATTTTAGCCAAAATTCGGCTAATTCATAAGACTTTGGCTGTTTCTTAATATGCATTCTTCAGCAATCTTGCGTCCTCGTGTTCGTGTGTAACGTCATCAGCAACTACCAAAGTTCAGTTCCAATAATCAAGAACGCAAGTACAGAGGGTTCATAAAAGTTCCCGGATGTGTTCTTGATATTGAGAGCTCATCGATGCCGACTTAAAACGCAGCACTCGCTCTAGAAGTCCCGGAAATCATTGCAACTGGAAGTGGGAAGCGCAGCATTTTATATAGATTTATTATTAAAGTTTAGGCATATCATTAAATAAGTGATTATTAGAGATCACTTATTTAGCCATGTTTCTCACTGACATGCCTTCAACTTGGATACCCAGAGTGTAAACAAAATGTAAGTTTCCCACTCGTAAGTTCTTACACAACTTTGGTGTTTATGTGCACTAAGCTCGTAGAAATTTATCTGACATGACTTGAACGCACCATGCATTTACGCAGCGATCTCCGTCCACTCTTTTCTGAACTGCCTGACAGGAGCTAACTATGGTAGGCACATCATTTGAAAATAAAAGTTTCTTCAGACAAAGCATTGTATGAGGCACATAAGTTCCAAAAAATAAAAACAAATAAAAGACAACAATGAAATGTTGGCTTTTCAGCAATACCATATCCTTTTTGAAAATACATGGAAAAATAAGTAATTTAGACCCAGTCCCAATTTTACCCCTTAGCCCTTCCCAAACGGAGATTGTCTAGGATCACACTTAAAACCAAGGGGTATGAAATTTCCCAGAATACATCATCTACAATGTCAGCATGGCTGCACATGCAAGTTTTATGATATTCTACAATAAACAAACATACGTTTTAATATATCCATAACAGCGTTTGTGTATTATCATCATGCTTAAAAAAAAACAATCTCAAATTTGCTATCTATAATCCATAATAATAACTCCTGTATAGTAGTGCCACAACATACTTTCACATCTGATACTCTGTGACACTCAAATACCCTGCTGGACAAGTCTAGTAGCTGGGAATGACCTTTTACAGTGTCTGGTAGGCTATAAAGGTCATTTTGTTTACATAGATGAGCTTATTGCCACATTATATCGCTATGATAACATGCAGGGCTTAATTTATCCCTTACATGGTGGCACCTCATTTTACCGATCCCCCTCCTCAACCGCCGTGCTCCTCCATCCTCTGTTCACTTTCACTTTGTTCAATGACTCCCCAACCCTCTTCACCCTTCGCCATCCACCGCAACACACCCCCCCGCACTCTTCACTTTCGTCTGTGACGCCCCTCCACCATCCACCGCACTCCTCAGCCATCAACCGCACCAAACTGCCCAAACCTCCCCACCCATCCGCTCGCTCTCTGGCACCTCTCTGTCCTCGGGCAACATGCCGGATCCGTTACCACAATTTGTTCCGGGACCTCGCAATTCATGAAAATAAGCACTGATAACATGATATCGTTGCCTTCAGTTATTTCCTGAAGATAAATACCAAAAAAAAAAACTAAACTGAAACTAAACTGGAATAACAACAGCAGTCGCCATTGACAATCTCATATGAAGAAAGAGCTTGCGATGACAGATGATGACGTGTGCGGGTGTTGTAGTGCTGTCCCTTTTCTTAGGGGTAAAATTTGAGCCCCTTTCCCTTCACACTCTGTTTCAAGGGCCATGAGGAACGGGTAGGGGAAGATAAAATTAGCATTGGGCCTTACAGTCAGAATTCATTTTGAGGTTCAGCAAAAAAAAAAAAAAATAATAATAATAATAAACAGCTTAAACCAGGGGTGGGCAAACTCGGTTCTGGAGGGCCAGTGTCCTGCACAGTTTAGCTCCAACTCTAATCAAACAGACCTGCTTATAGATTTCTAGTGATCTTGGAGACACTGATTACCATGTTCAGGTGTGTTTGATTAGTGTTGGAGCTAATCAGGACAGTGTTTGCCCACCCCTGGCTTAAACCAACCTAAGCTGGATGGCTGGTTTTAGCGGGTTGACCTGACTGGTTTTAGATTGGTTTTGTTCACTTCTAGCCTGGCCTTAGCTGGTCTTGCTGGGAGACCAGCTGGAACGACCAGCTAAAATCAGCTTGACCAGCGTAGCCAAGCTGGGGGACTAACCAAAATCAGCTATGTTCAGCTTAATTTAGGGATGTCCAAACTCGGTCCTGGAGGGGCAGTGTCCTGGATCGTTTCGCTCCAACCCTAATCAAACACACCTGAACCAGCTAATCAAGCTCTTACAAGATACACTAGAAACTTCCTGGCAGGTGTGTTGACGCAATGTGGAGCTAAACTCAGCAGGACACTGGCCCTCCAGGACCGAGTTTGGACATCCCTGACTTAATCCAACTTAATAAAACTTGGTTGGTCAATCTGGTAGTCTTAATAGCTGGTCTCCCAGCCTGACCAGCTAAAACCAGACAGTTTGTGTGTGTGTGTGTGTGTGTGTGTGTGTGTGTGTGTGTGTGTGTGTGTGTGTGTGTGTTTGACTCAAACTCAATAACAGTTACTAAGGTAATAAATGCAGTATGGTATGTAGAAAGATTAGGAATGGAGAAAAAAATCAGAATCAGAATCAGTTTTATTCCCAAATGTGCTTTACACATACAAGGAATTTGTTTTGGCAACAGAGGCTTCCAGTGTACATAAAGTGACAAGTGACAACACAAAATTAAATATGAGAAAAGAAAAAGCCGATAAACATTAAACAGTCAAAAATATCTGGATGTTGTATGTACAGATATGTTGTAAATATACAGTTATATAAGGTGCTGTGTACCAATGCGAATGGAGAAAGTATTGCATTGTATATTGTTAATAATGCAATTGTAAATAATGCAGAATATGAGTACACTTTATAAGTACACTAGGCCAAAGGTGCCGGTGACTGGTACGAGCCCTATGACAACATTCTGGTGGTGTTGCGGTGAAGCGAAAAGCGGGGGGATCGGAGAGATAGGTGGTTGCCATGAACAAAAGTGAAGGGCTGGGGGTTTGGTGTCATGGATAAAAGTAAAGGGTGGGTGGTTTGATTGGGCCCCCTAATAGTAACTCTGGGGGCCTCAAAACAGCCTCAGCCCTTATGCTGCGTTATGATGCGGATGAAGCGTCAAGCATGAGTGATTTACATGTTAAGTCAATGCAAAGACGCAAATAGACATCCTGTGGCGCGAAATGCGCAAATGAGGCAGCACGAATGACTCGACGCAAGTTGAGTGTTTTGCGTAATTGACGCGGGTATCACGCAAATTGCTCAAGTTGGAAAATCTGAACTTCAGCGGTCATTTACCCTGCATTAACCAATCAGGAGCTTTCTCTTGGAGGGGCATGATTATGCCGTAGCGCCTTTTTGTTGATGTCTCGATGGGAAAATCCTCTCGCTGACACTGGACAACAGAACATCAAACTGGGCTCGGCTCCATCATCCAGGAATATCCAGCCTTCCTAAAGCATATAAACACAGCTATTCTCTCAATAAAATCCATGTTAGACATTTAGCAACAAGAGTCATCAGGTGGACAGAAGCCTTGCCCATGGCGTGAATCTGTATCTATTGTGAAGTGAATTTGACGAGTGAATGAAGCGTATTTGACGCGCGAATGAAGCAAGTAAACTCAAAATGGTCACACGTCTATTTACGTGTGAATAGTACAATTTATTCGCACTTTCCGGGTTTGGTGTGAACACAGCATTAGAATCATCCTAACCCCAAACACCCCCTCCCCTGCCGCGCATCTGCACTAGGCTACAAATAAACAGCCAATATGCTAACAATAGGAATAGTAATATGCTATTATGCAACTAGCAAGTGAGATTTGATGTCTATGCTGAAGTAATACAATTCAAAAAGAGAATTAAAGTACAATTTTAACCTTCATATTTTTTACAAGCATAAAGTCTGAAATTGCCTCAGTTCTATAAACAAAGAGTTTGACAAAGGGTGGTCAGTTAGTTTGCATATTTCTCGTCTGCCAATATAAAACAATTAGGAGTGAATGTATATTTCTCTATATTAAATTCTTCAGTTCAGTAAGTCATGATGAATCAATATAAACAGTACGGTTATCTAAGGTCGAGCGCATTTTTAAATCCAAAAGTCTTTCGGCAGTGTGAAAGTTTCCAGGATTGCCTCAGCTCTGAGGTAAACAAGCCTTGAGAACCACTTGTACTTTCACAGCAGGCCGCGCAAACCACAAAGTAAAAGAAAAAAAAAAGAAGCTTGTCATAAGTGAATCCGTTTCATTCGTTTTCATCAGTCAGCTCTCGACTCCTGCCTATGAAATCCCCAAACACAACTGCTGTAACACCTCAGATGTGAGTCCAAACGTTTTATTGTTGTAAACTCATCTGTTTATTTGTAGTCATTTGGGTTGTTTACATATAGGCCAAGGGGATGTAGTGCTGATGAGTGTTGTTTAAGAGAAAAGATTAAATCTGGCGTATGATGTAAAGCTACAGAGCGGGTTTCAGAGTGTCCGTCCACAGTTTCAACATTTACTTTTGTTCTTGGGTCCAGGAAACTTTGTTTAAACTCATGTACAGGGTCACCGCGGCAAAGAATACGGGCCTGTTTGAGCATTAAGGGCCTCTTATATTATTTTAAGTGAAGTGTAAATACAAGCTCAGTACATTTTCTCTGACGTGCTGAATTTAAGATGTTTTATATATTTTTTCGACTATTCTAAAGACTAAAAATACCATAATATGTTTGCAGATATTTAAGAAACATGCTAAGTGGACATATTTGTTTATCTGAAGCAATGCTAAAGTCAGATATTCTTCTTTGAAAATGTGCATACCATGTCAGAATATCTGTCTTTGTTGTGGCCTCTATAACCAGCCCACTGCCAGTTTACCCAATTATATTTCAGCACCCCAGGTTGCCTTGGTAGAAAACAAAGCATATTTAATTTTAGTCTTGTAGGCTTCCTCGATAGTTATGAACTAGTTTCTGGAGGTAAGTAGCAATCTCAGAGTTAAAAAAAATTCACAAATAATATAAATATCCAACACAATCTTATGGCAAATCGTAACTTTTTGATTTAGTGGCTAATTCGTATGAATTTGTACAATCTCATTTGTACATTTTAGTACTATTTGCTCATCCACCAATGACGAAGGGGTTTAGGAGTGGGGTTGGGTGCTTCCTTTTTAAAATTGTCCATTTTCATACGACTGAATATTTTCAAATTTGTACGTCAGCCACTAAATTGACAAAATGTAAAATAGTTACGTTTCCTCGTGAGATCAGGCTGAAATATCACAAACGCAAACATTGGGCTCAATCATCAATCATGCTCACTCTTTTTGGTGCCATCAATATGGTAACCTATGTGTGCATGGAGTCTTCGTAAAAAGGGGTTGTGAAAAAAACAAAAAACTTTCCAATATTTTGAATTTGGATTGCAATGCCTACTTAAACCACTAGGTGTTGGTGTTAATCCATAATTTACCATAAAAAGGAGAGGAATTAATCACAATCTCAGTAATTACTACTGAAATAATTTCTTCCACAAAAAAAATATGAAAACCATCAAAAATAGTGATTTTTTTTATTCTTTTTTGTGTAGCAATGTTGGCCAATGTGTTGGCCAAAAGCTTATTAATCAGGTTATAAATACAAGGCCAACTCTGCAGAGGAGATATTTTATTATTATACATATTGAACTGAAATTCAACAATAATATTACAATTTTAAATAACTGCTTTCTTGTTTTGCTTAGTTTCAAATGAAATTATTACTCCAATCATTATTGCTTTTATTACTATTACCATTAATAATAATAATAATAATAATAATAATAATAATAATAATAATAATA
>CAIGQZ010031449.1:1956611-1971933 GCA_903798205.1 Danio tinwini | reverse complement strand
TAATAATAATAATAATAATAATAATAATAATAATAATAATAATAATAATAATAATAATAATAATAATAATAATAATAATAATAACAACAACAACAATAATAATAATAGAGTGATTTCTGAAGGATCAAGTGACTCTGAAGACTGGAGCAATGAAACTGAAAATTCACTTCAAAGTCACTAGAATAAATTGTTAAATTTAATTAGAAACTACTATTTTACAATTTGTACTGTATTTTTGATTGAATAAATGTCTTGGTAAACAGGATAAGCTTATTTTAAAACATAAAAAATTGTAAAGACCCCAATTATTTGACTCGTAGCAATCCGATTGGCTGACGCTTCTGTTGGCACTTGAAAAGGTGAAAAATCCCCAACTTACGCAGCAAGCAACGCCGCTGAAGCAGTGCTGACGGATCCATAATTCAGTTCGGCAACACTTGACATCACCCATAAATATGAATAGGAAGTGTTGACGTTGACGCCCTGTGTGAATGGGGTGTTAGTGTCCCACCAGTGCTGATGTATAGCCATATCGCACTGCTACTCATGTGAAATTGTGTTTATACAACAGTTTGACGGCATAATCATGTATATAAAAAAGAACATCAAACACGGAGAGTCCCAAAAACCCTTTATTAAGAGGAACTAATTTTTACCACAATTCATCCACATCTGCAGCTGACATCAGAACAGCACAGACTGTTACTAATTCACCAACATCATTTTAGTGCTAGTATTGGAATGATTCTCGTAATGTCTAAAATGATGACAAAACAGGTGATTTTGCTGAAATTTTAAGATTGTAAGGCTGAACGGCATGAAATGCCATCAGTCTACAGAGATCTCCAAGTATTTCTCTGTTGCAATGGGGATTTCACAATAATTATCCCAAAAAAAAAAAAAACAGGGTAAAGCAAACACTAGCAGATTACTATGGTATAAATACAGCACTACAACATACAAAAGAGAGAGATCGACTCAGAAAGTCACTTACCTGTTTTGTAATGATTTGATCAGCTGTAGTTTGAAATGTACGCTGAAAAAAGGCTGTTAAACGCCTAAGGACCTATTAAGCAGTCTCTGTCTCCACAAACGTCAACCGTCTTTGCTCTACTCAGTATGACAGGCTGATGGCCGCCAACGCTCGAATTCTCTGAAATGATAAATTAACAAAGTCACTGTCTTTTTAAATAAACTGCATAGTTGCAATCTAAACGACTACATTCTTGCCTAAAAAGCCTGTAAAGTACATGATGTTGTCCAACAGCTGCAATATTTTTTAAACTGTAGTGAGTTTATTGATCTGCTGTCACTCTATGCTGTCACTCTATGTGGGCGGAGTAATACACAAGGGTGAAGAGGCTGTAGGCCTATTAGCCAATCAGATTTGAGAACCAGACAGAACTCATAATAATAATAATAATAATAATAATAATAATAATAATAATAATTTATTATTATTTGTTTATTTATAAAAAAAAATCCAAAACAGGTTTAAAACAAAAAAATCTCAGCTATTAGTCCAAAAGTTCCAAGTTTTATATTGATATCTCACAAAAAAAAATCAATGACATTTTGTTGGGGTGCATTACCAAATAAGAATTGAACAAATATGCTTAATACTATCCTTTCAGGACCATTTTTGGATTTAGGATGTGTTTTTGTGTTCACACAAGTGTCAAAACCTTTAGAGAGTTTTGGTCCATTCTACATTATTCCAGTAAAACAGAATAATAATAATAAATGGGGGGAAAAAGGTAATTCAACACATAAAATGTTTCAGACAAAAAGCACCAGAGGCTTATTCTTATTGCTTATGACATTTCATAAACTATTTCCCCCTGAATAACAATAACCGAACATCAGGTTTTATTAGCTCTGTTTGCATTGACAGAATTTAGCAATGTTTTGGCAACATTCACCAAACCTTTCTCCAACTAATTTGTGAAGATCTGACAAATAATCGAGGATTTTGAGGAGTACGAACATAGCACGCCAAATTAATTTTAAGCTTCATGCAGCATTTTCTGACGACAAAATATTATAAGACAGATTATTTCAGTATAATGCGATTAAGCAAGCTTTAGTTCCAAGATCACTGATTTTCCCAGAGCACACATGAGATGTGTATACAGTTGAGGTCAAAATAATTCACCCTTCTGTGAAGTTTTTTTCAAATATTTGCCAAATGATGTTTAACAGAGCAAAGATTTTTTTCACAGTATTTCCTATAATATTTTTTCTTCTGGAGAAAGTCTTATTTGTTTTATTTCGACAAGAATAAAAGCAGTTTCTAATTTTTTTAAAGTATTTTAAGGTCTATATTATTAGCCCCCTTAAGCAATATTAGTTTTCAATTGTCTACAGAACAAAGTTTAGCTAACTTTAGTTAAGCCTTTAAATGTCCCTTTCAGCTAAATACTAGTGTCTTAAAATATCTAGTCAAATATTATGTGCTGTCATCATGGCAAAGATAAAATAAATCAGTTATTAGGGATGAGTTACTAAAACTATTATGATTAGAAATGTGTCGGAAAAAAATCTCTCTGTTAAACAAAAGTAAACACGGGGGCGAATAATTCTGACTTCAACTGTATATGTAGTCTCGATTTCTCTTTCGTCTTTATAGATTCAATAAGAAAAGGCTGTGTTATCATCAATGTGACTGTAAAGAGCCTGTGAGCGTGCATTATAAACAGCGGTGAGCGCATATCCGCAAACCAATGGTGACTTTTCGGAGAAAGTCTGGAAGACATCAGTATTTTGCACGGCCCTTGAAAGACATCTGAAAACCCCTTTGTTTATGGGAAACAAAATCTGGCTTAGTTTTAACATCACCATATCGGTTTACCTCCCCTGCCTCTCCAGTTCGGATTTCTCAAGCAAGCCTGACACACACACACACAGGCCATTGGTATTACGTCTGACTCACACTTCGCTCGTACCTGTTTATGTGGAGTTTCTGGGCTATTTCTACATAAACAGCTGCCACGGATTTCACTGGCGTCCATGCAAAGCACAAATATGCCGTTCCTGGCTAATGTCACTGTGGCGTCGTAAAAATAAGACAGACGGAGAGAAAACAAAAGGTACTTTGGACAGTAAAGGCTTGATCTAACAGTCATAAAACGGCAAATTGACTAAAAAAAGAGGCCATACGTTTAGAGTAAATGATGAAATGAGAGTTCAGCCAAAAAATGAAAACGCTCTGTTAATTTACTTTGCTCAGACCATGCCAGATGTAAAATACTTGTTTTTTCCTTAGTAGAAAAAAAAAGCTTTTTAGCTAAAATTGAGCTTAATTATTCATAAAGTTAATGTCAACAACTACTGATACTCTGAGAGTAAAAAAAAATACACAAGCAACACTAATTGAAAAAAATGTGGCAAGCAATAATGCGTTGAGATTTATAGGTAATGATACTTGTGAAAACTTAGTTTTATGGCCATAAGCTAATGCAGTGATCCCCAACGCCCGAATCGCGAACCAGTACCAGTGTTACAGTTTAACTGGTGACCGTGTTAACTGGGGTCCCTTTCCAGGTGTAAACTATCCACGTTCGCAGATTGACAGATTTGTCACTTCTTCACAGCAACAAAACATGCCCACACCAAATAGAGATTCTTATTACGTGGTGTCAGTGTCATTGTAAGCATTATTGATTTTAATATCTGTGTAGCAGAACGGTATATAACCAAAATATTCTAAAAAAATATTATTATTTACATGTCATCAACGGGATTCGAACTCATGTAGTTAAAAGGTTCAGCACACATGACATACAACCCATCTAACTGAGCTATTCAGAGCTACACATGCAGAACAAAAAAATATGTGTACATTTCGCTCAATTTGAGTTAGCTTAACACTCCTTGGGTGTACATGTGACTCCCTCCATTCTGGAGTTAAAATAACACTTTCTTAAGTGTGAAATTTGTACAGAGTTCATATTAACACAGTAAGAGTTTATTCTTGCATCGAACTGGAGTATGTTTTACCCTTCAAAGTGTTATTATATTACCTTTTTTTTCCTTTATTATCAATTGGTGTGTGTGACAGATAACAGTGATCAAATATGTTGACATAGTTTTAATTTATTTAATGTTCATTAATCTTTTCAGAAAAAATTTCAATACATTTAACTCTTTGCATTTTCAAATGCAACAAGACATGTTTCACGTTTAAGTAAAACATACTGGTTTGTCTGAAAGAACCAGTTCGAGTAAAAAGACTGAACTTCCCACCACTATTGGGAAATACACTGCATATTGAGTTAAAAGTTTAACACTGAAAAAAAAAACTCTTAAATAAACGCTCTTTTAGGGTGCTTTTACACCTAGACTTTTGTTCCGGAACCTGGCACGTTTGCCCAGTTAGCGCGGTTCGTTTGGCATATGAGAACAGGCTAATCGCGCCAAAGCAATACGATCCGAGCCCGGCTATATCACAGTCTTTTATGAATATGTAATAGGCATACGGCTATATGAAGAGAGAATTATGAGTAGGGCGGGAGGTCATTCCAGACATCCCAAGTCTCCTGGAAGTTCCAGGAGTCTCCTGCAAATGCACAGAGACTCCCTGATGCCCGCAAACGATTGATAATCTCCTGGAAATCGCGCGTCTCCCTCCCAGTCCTCAAAATACGTTGCACACCCTTTTCATCACCCCTCCTCGCTCTTCAGACATGTGGCGCGCACCCTGTCAAACACCACCAAACCACCCCCGACAGCTGAGCGGGACTCTTCAAAATAAACCATGAAACTCTGACCAATGTGAGGACAGTTTACTCACACGTGACTTGTTTTAGCTGTTAGTCCGTTTAGAAACTTTGCCGTGTGAAAGCGATCCGCACCAAGAACAAAGAGCAACAATGTAACAATTTTAATCCCTGTTTCAGAACAAATGAATCGATTCACTAGTGTGAAAGCACTCTTACACTCGTGGATTAAAATGTACTCCTGTTTTAACACTGAACAACACCAAAAAAATCACACTGTATATTTAACACTAAATATGTTTTGCTGTGGTTGTGAATTCGTGTTAACCTGTTTCCTTCGACTCATGTTAACATGTTGTTTACATGTACTCGCGTTCACATGTTTCTACAAGTGAAGTTTCACAAACTAATTTCGAGAGGAGCACGTGATATGATTGAGCACGTCTGGCTTCTCATCTGTAATCAGTAATAATCCAATCAGAACGATCCAAGCTTACTATATATGGATAATTTTCTCCCTACTGCTCTATCTTCGTTTTGGAAGAATCCCCCCTTCCACCCCATCTCCTCCTTTTCCTCTCTTTTTCTAAGGGGAGCTCTCGAGACCTACCTGATCTCGGATCCCCTGATATGCTTATTGATCGGGCGGGAGCCTTGAGCTCAAGTATCTCCGAGCTCAGGGTTCTCTCCCGGGACAGCATGCCAAACCTGCTTAAATGCTAAGCATATCTAAGTGGGAACTCTTGAAACTCTCCCGCTGATAGAATAGCTCTGAATGACAAAACGATGTTTCATCAGTTGGTCAAATCGTGTTTTTTCATAGTTGTAGACTCATGTGTACCTGTGCTTTTGGACTCGTGTTAACTTGTGACCCATGCTCACACGAGTACATAACGATTTTACAAAAAATGCATACAATGACGATATTATTATGCAACATATTATGTCTAATATATCTAATATATATTTTATATATAATATTATGCAACAGAATATGACTTGAAAATCGCAACATTTAAATGTATTATCTTGGTCACATCTGTACCAAGGCACAAATATTTGTGTACCATTTGTAAATATCAGCATAGTTTTTCTATAACTGCACTTCATAACTTATACCTGTATCCTGCACTTGCTGCTATTGCACTCCCGGTTAGACCTAAACTGCATTTCATTTCCTTGTACATGTGTAACAACAATAAAGTTGAATCTAATCTAATCTAATCTAATATGAACATGATTTGGCTAATTGCGATAAAATTACAAAAAGCTCCTGTGCATCAAATAATTTCTGGTAGCTCAGTTAGATAGTAAAGCGGATGTCTTTTGACCCGTGGGGGAAAACGGAGCACCCGGGGGAAACCCACACGAACATGGGGTGAACATGCAAACTCCACACAGAAATGCAAAGTGATCCAGCCGAGGCTTGAAGCAGGGACCGTCTTGTTGTGAGGCGATCGTGCTACTCACTGCACCCTCACCCCTAATCTCAAGTTAATATTTTTACGTAATTTGAAGTATAAGAACACAGAAACATGTTAATTTTCATGTATATTTTCTCTGCCCACCCCCTCCTAACTCAAGCCTGTCCACATGCTATAAACTGTGGTTTCCTGTTATTTGATCATATTTGTGTAGCTTCTTTAACTCGCCATAACAGCCTCTTATATTTTTTGCCCATAGACTAATATTTGAGTAGAGAAAACAATCAAAATTTCATGCGAGCTTAAACATCTCTGAGGAGAACCCAAAATAAAAAATATGGACGAGTGTAAACTGTCAGAGATGAGCTACAGAGAAAATTCCCCAGACAGCTTAACATATTTACCACCATCAAGCGCAGTCTGTTCAGCTTCATCTGCTCTGTTCTCACAAGCTGCAAAAGCAGACGTCATGACACTGCACATCGTCCCCTAGAACCCTACAGACAGAAATAACGTCAGTTCAGAATAAAATTAGGTTTGCGTTGCTTTAGTAAACAAAAACAAAGACTGTGTATTCATGCACCATCAAATGTGCTTATAATGGAAGTCAATGGGGCAAAAACAGCCACCAACAGTAAATTAGGGAGAACAATTTTAATCAAAGCCAATGTTGTTACTATTTATTCACATGACTGTGATAAAAGGGTTAAAAAAATCCAGACCATAATTTATTTTTATATTGAAAATACATCATTTTGTCTGTTTTTCTTTACCAAATCAGTGACATCAATTTTTAAAACATTTAGTAGTTTTGATCAGGACTGAGATTGATTATATTATTTATGCAAAAAAATTAAAATAAATAAATAAATAATTATCTAAAGTGAAATAAAATAAATAATTATCTGATGCATCTTTACAGCTGTTTAATTCAGTGCATGTTTTCATTTCGAACATAACAAAAGGGTAGTAAATTTGAACAGTGCACAAGGGTTAAAAAACTATTCTCTATCGGTTAAATATCCCAAATTACATTTAGATCTTGAGTTAACTGATTAAATAAATGCATAAATGTAAAATATTGTCACGGATTGGCCAGGCTCCTCCTGCACTCAATCACAGCGAGCACCATCACCTGAGTTTTAATCACGCACAGCTGCATCCAATCCCCTGGCTCACTATATAAGCACACACCTCACTTCACTCAGTGTCCGGGCTCGTTTATACAAAGCGGACTCTGAGTGGTCACTCTCCTGGCTAACACTCACGAAATAGCATCCTTGTGCTTACTGTGTCTCTGTTAACCCCTAGTTGTTCCTGTCTCCCGTGTATCCAGTCAGTGGTGTGCGCTATCCGTCTTCCCCGTTGTGTCTCCTCCATTCTGCCAAGAAAAAGACAGTTATCCATCCACCTCATTCATCCTCCCAGTCTGGTCACCTGTTTGTGTTCTAGGTTGTCTTAATAAACCGTTACATCTTTATCTCACCCAGTCTGTCCGTCTGCTTCATAACAAATATATTAGAAAAATGCCATAAATACTTTGAATTTATTGGTAACCTTTTTATATTGGCAATATACAAAGTCATCTCCTATGTTAATGGATTTTTGTTTTAATTATGATCTCTTTATTTCCTCTGTGAAACTGAAAAAGCAAACAAACAAACTGAGATATGCATAAAATATTACGACAATTGTTTTCATTCTTCTGATAATCTTGAAAATTACTGAATGTATAAATGTAATGTGAAATGACGCTGATGTAATGTTCACAATACTGTACAACATGACTCAGCGACTTCTGTGCATTTGAGAGGTGTATGGTCTGTGTAATTAGTCCTGAACAGCTTCGGCTGTGTCTGTGTGCAATCATCGGGATCTAGGCCAGCTTTATTAAACGGCATATTGTTTATTTTATTTTAGTTTTTGAAAAGTCTACTTTTACAATTTGACACATGTAAACCACTGCAGAAATGTTCTAACCAACAGGACCATGTCATATGCAGTACAGATACCTAATAAATAACCTATTATGAATTAAAAGCATTAACGTATGCTGTGTTCGTTGTTTTCACAAGCTTTGGAGACGTAACCTAAATTCTGCTTTTAAATAATAGGTCACCTATTGCTTTCGTCATGAGCCACGGCTGTGTTCAAAATGACATCAATGTTTTCAAAGTGCACTGCAAAGGGAGCGCAATTGTAAACATTAAGATTGCTAAAACTGAATTGTAAAAATACTTTGAAAGCAAATTACACCTAAGAGAGATGATTTGCGAACGGTAGGGAGGCATCCCTTGAGCTCTGGGCTCTCTCCTGGGACAACATTCCACACAAGCTTATGATAAATCATCATTTATCTTGTAACAGCTTTTGAAACAGCATTTTTTTATGTTTGAAATCAATATATTTAGCATTAAACATTAAATACATACAATATTTTTAATTTTTACTTCAGAAGAATATAATGCCACTTTCATTGTTACTGTGTTGTCTTTTTTTTATTTCAGTATTCCACAGAATAAAGAAACCACACAGGCTTGAAACAACATCAAGAAATCATGACAGAAGTCTCATTTTTACAGTGACCTGACTCTTTAAAGATGAGAAGCTGACGCTAGATCAAGCGCAAAAGATGTTGACTTTTCATTCAGACACCTTTAAAGCGAGTGCACAACATATTGCATCATAAAAACATCTATTAGATCTATACACGCGGGGTTCTGTTACACTTAATGCATTTTTTATGGGCGCGAGTGTATCTGTGTTGCGCTTATAAGCTTACTTTATCACTTATAAACGGTAAGAGTGATGTCAGCGGTTAGACTTTACCAGCTATCAATCAATGTATCTAAATGCAAACCAGCCCCTGTGAATATACCTCATGTCATGTGATTGTATGTCTTCTTAGAAGTAAAAAGGGCTCTGAAAAAAAAGAAAGAGTGCATCGGAAATGTAGGAGACTGCATTAACAGATCAAAATGAACTCCAGAAGTACAATTTCCACTAAATAAACAATGAAAAAAACTAACAAAAAAAGTCACGATAACTTGTTTTATTGCTGCGGTTGTTGTGTTATTCTTTTTCATTTCTGTGGACAGGGTTTGTGAACATGTCAGAGTTAGAGACTCACTTATTCACAGTCATTGCAAATCATACTACTTGAAGAATACCGTGAAACATAGTGTTTTTGTACTTAAATTTATCCAAGTTTATGTAATTATTTATCTAATAATTCAATACATGTGTTTAGACAAACACTTTAAAGTATGTACATATACAGTGCACATAAGCATGTTGTAGTTAAATACATTTTGTACATTATCTTTTGATCGCAATGTCAAAATCGGTTGTAGTTTATTTTTTTTTTTATATCTACACTTGCTCTGTCACATTATCTAGGTCTATTAGCCTTGTAGGGATTATTTCAACCCAGGCTCATTCTGAAAACGTAGTCCCATAGACGTTTCTGTAGACCGCAAAATACGTCCTGGGATTTATGTATTTTTGCAGTTTTTGTTTTTCGCAAATCCGTGAGGTCACTGTGTGGGCATTTTCACATCTCAAATTTCTCTTGCGAGTGCTGTTCTCACGTAAACCCACCAGAGGCCGCTGTTGACTGATTGTCTGTCTGACTGAATGGACGGCTGGCCAATTGACTGACTGATCCACCCTCCTCCTTCCCTAAACCCAACCAATTTTATAGATTGACCCGCCCACCCACTTACTTCCCTGAACCCAACCAACAGTTTACAAAAGCCATCCAAAAAAAGAAAAGCCCTCATCTGATTTGTACCACGTTTTTGGATTTGACCACATTCTCATTCTTTTTTTTACTTGTTCATTTTATTTTTTTGAATTCTGTTTTTGTCTTACCTGATTTCTGGAACCTTGTCTTCATCAACTCCTCTCTGCGTCTCAAGTCCGCCGACGTAACATGACGAGCTAACAGGACAAACTGGTTGCTACAGGAAAACCCTCCACATGGAAGTAAGCGGTCAGCTGGTGAGCGTGAAAAATAATAGCAACATATCGCCCTGTAGCGTTGTTTAAAAAACGAAATGAAGCCATACGTACCTCTGGCTACATAATTCGCGGTCTCCAGAAACGTCCATGGGACTACGTTTTCAGAATAAGCCTGTGTTGGATTATTTACAGTTTCAACCAAAAAAATGAGCAGTCTGTCAGATGAAGAAGAGCCGGAGTTAGAGATTCAAATAAATAAATAGTTTACTGAAGATAGTTTGCAGTTTCATCAGCAGAAGCCAGCTTCAACACTCACAATGAGTTTCTAGGCCGCTCTGCTTACAATCACAAATCAACATCAATTATACTCTCACATTAACAGCGTTATACATATAGAAAAAAATCCATGTGTGTGTGTGTGCGTACAATTCTGAACAATATCTCAAGCATGTAAACATCAGACATCCACTAGACTGTTTAGAGCTGACTCCAGACCTGTGAAACAGATCCACAATCAAATAGAACACACACACACACTTAAAGTACAATCTGTTTCTTACCCAAGGCTGAGTGTACTCTCAGCCGTCTTTATCAAAACTGGTTAAAAAACCGGTATAATCTACATTCAGGCAGTTATATCCTTACTACACAAAGTGTATCCTGAATAAAACGTAAAATCACTTTAAAATAATTAACTGTAAACATACCAAGATCACTTTAGACATTTTAGATAGTATTAACTCATAGAAATAACAATAGAAACAGTTGTTTCCAGTCCTCAGCCCTTCAGTTCCACTTGAGGTCTCCGTGACCTCTGACCTAGCTTGGTGGCTCCTGAAAATAGTTACAAAGAGACAGGCAAATGCTCTGAAACATTCTTATATTAAGCAATGTGCTAACTTTATTCATTATCCAATAATCATCTTTAATAAAAAATAATGAGAAACAGGATGATGAGAAAAGGATAAATGTTGATCCATGCTGAGATGGATTGGAAGGTAGTAATCCGAATCTTACACTCGTAATGTTCCAAACCCACAGGGATTTATTTAGTCTACTCAAAAAATACAACCCCAAATCAGAAAAAGTTGGAACAATTTGGAAAATACAAATAACAAAAAAAAAAAAAAGATTTCTAAATTTATTTTGACTTGTATTTCATTGCAGACAATACAAGAGCATTTTTTTTTTATCAAAATTAACACATATTTCTATTTTGGTTCTTCAAAAAAGTTGGAACAGTAAAGCATTTACCACTTTGTAATGTTGCTGTTCCTTTTCACAACACTTAAAAGAGCTTAAAAGATTCATCTAGCCACTGTGCACGTTTCCATTGTGTGATCTCTGATGCCTCTGAGCCCAGAGAAGTCAATGGCGCTTCTGGACACTGTTAACATAGGGCTTCCTTTCAGCATAGTAAAGTTTTAACTGCATTTGTGGATGTAACTTTGTACTGTGGTATTTGAAAAAGGTTTGCCAAAGTAGCCCTGAGCTCATGTGGTGATATCACTTGTAGATGAATAAGGATTCTTGATGCAGTGCTGCCTCTGAGATCACAGTTGTTCAGCTTAGGCTTGCACCCTTGTTCTTAACACATTGAAAATCCTCCAGATTCCTTGAATCTTATCATGATGTTCTGCACTGTTGAAGGTGAACTATCCAAATGTCTTCCTATGTTTCATTGAGGAACATTGTTTTTAAACATTTCAATTTTTTTCTCATTAATTTGATGGCAAACTGGTGACCCTCGACCCATTTTTTGCTCCTAAAGGACAAGACCTTTCTTGGATGCTGCTTTTGTACCAAATCATAATTACAATCACCTGTTGAGAACTGAAATGTATCCAATTTACCTGATTAATAGCTCTAAATTGCTCCTGTTCCAACTTTTTTTTGGAATATGTTGCAGGTCTGAATGACAGTAAAGGATGTAGATTTACAAATGAAATGAAGTTGACCAGACAAAACATAAAATGTTTTTGTGCAATGAAATACAAATAAAACTGTATTTCTAAATCACTACTTTCTTTTTTATTTGGATTTTCCCTACTGTCCCACTTTTTCCTGATTTGGGGGTTGTAAAAAATAACTCTGTGAAAACTTTTCAGATCCAGAAATTGTAAAGATTATAAAGAGATCATGAATCCTATGTTAAATCTGTTCATTTTACATCTCTTCAGGAGATCTCAATTTAACCACACAATTAACAGTGATTTTGTTTAGCAAAAATCTGGCAAAATAAGCAGAAAGTATGGTCATCACATAGTTTTAATTAAAGACACCATAAATTCCTCCTATGCCATTTTAAAGGAGCTCTCTGGTTAATGGGGTTCCTCAGAATGTGGTCCTTGGGCCTCTTGGCTTTTCAATTTAGACTATTAAGTCACTTTTGGTCAGTCATACAATCACAGAATATTCCACAGGTTCTGTGCAGAGGACACTGGACCTTACATGTTGATTCCACTTGTCTGCCATACGTCCTCGATTTCTTGAGAGATTACACAAAACATCACTTAAACCACATGTTTTACACGTGTAAAATAAGAATCGGTTTGACAACAGAAGTGAGGATCCACGAGCAGTTAATTTAAGAGAATAGTCAGGCAGGCAATAGTCAAATTGGGTTGAGTTGGAGCTTATAGACCAGAGGTGCCAAACTCGGTCCAGGAGGACCAGTGTCCTGCAAAGTTTAGTTCCAACTCCAATCAAACACACCTGGGCTAGCTAATAAAGCTTTACTGCTGTTGTCACACTAGAGTTTGAGAAAAAGAGGTGGGATTAAACAAGATGTTAAAACATTTAAAAAAGCAAGCGATTGGTCCATATTTTGAATTTCTGTCCAGAGGTCATGTTTTGATGTTCAATTGGTCTCATGCAGTCACGTGATGCAAGTCAGAGTTCACCAAGCTTGAACTTTGCAATGCAGCAAACTATAAAATTTGTGGCACAAGCTCACGTTTCCGGTCTGACGCATTCACATGCGTATGAATAGAAGTATGAATAGAAGTCTATGCGGCAAAAAACTTAACTAGGCTTTCTTGAAACATCCGTGCAGGAGTATTGAGGCAAGTTGGAGCTAAAATCTGCAGGACACCAGAACTCCAGGACCGAGTTTGGGTGCCCCTGATATAGACAATCCAAAGAGCCTGGTCAAAAGCAGGCGGAAGGTCAGAACAGGCAGCAAAACAACATATAGGATAAACAAAACACAGAATCAAAACCACAGGAAAACTATACAGGGGAAATGCTTGCAAATTCAATTCAATTAATCTTTATTTGTATAGCGTTTTTTTTAACAATGTGGATTGTGTCAAAGCAGCTTCACATAGAAGATTATAGTGAATTGAAAGTGTCAGTTCAGTTTTCAGAGTTTATGTTCAGGTCAGTGTGGTTTAATATTCACTGCAGAAAGTTCAAACGCTGAAGAACTTCACCAATTGGTGTAAGTGAAAGATATAAACCTCGAGAGAAATCAAGCTCAGTTGGGCACTACCATGGCTAAACGTCTTGTGTAGAGCTGCATTCTAGGCGCCGGAAGCTGGAGAACGCTGGATGTCATCGAAGAATCAGCCATCCCTGGAGGTAACAGGAGGCAAATGCTCACAGGGACATAACACTCAGCCCTGATGTGTGTGTTGTGTATATGGTCCTGGTAATCTGTTCTCACAAGCTTCAGCTGTGTGTGAATAATCAGTGGTGATCTGGAACTGGTGTGTGTGTGAGGTGCATGATGGGATCTGTAGTCCAGTTTAGTGACAGATGTGTAGTTCTCCAGCGATCTGCGAAGGCTAGATCGATAGTGATCATAACAATAAAGATTTGTTTTGCAGCAAATAGGCAAAATATACATAAATGAAAGTCATCATATAATTTTAATTAAGCACACCATAAATCAATCAAATGTCATCTTAAAAGAGCTCTCTGACTAATTGGGTACCGCAGGGTTCAGTGCTTGCACCTCTTGAACTCTCTATGTAGATCATTAAGTCTCTGCAGAGGACCTTACATCTTCATTTCTCCTGTCTGTCATCTGTCCACAATCTCTTGAGGGATCTTCATGCCTCTTGGAGATATTTAAGTAGATATATCATTACCATAAGGCTTGATTTAAATCATTTACCAAGTTTCATTTTCCAATGCCATTTTGGTTAATGTTGCTTTCCGTTAAAGTGATATTCACTTGGTCGGTGCCTTTAACTTGTGCAAGCAGGGATAGATCAATACTTATTTTCCCTAAAGTTCAATGTGGTGTATCTAGGTCAATTCAAATTCCAGCTTACGATATGCAAAGGCAAATTGGGAGTTCTGAATTTTGTGAAATAGGTTGGAACGGTAGCATTTTGAGTCAAAGTCTTCAACACTTCATTATAGGTTCATATTTAAAGGCAATTAATCCCCTGCCACTAAAGAATCTAAGGCAGAGTATATTGCATTAGAACATAAGAAATCTTTATTACTCCCAGACTTTGGGAAAATCATGGCCAAAATAGTACAATGTGAACTGCTTAAGTGTTCAAGACAGTGTGTGCTTAGGGGCCATTTACAGGTAGCAGCCACTTGCTCGCTCTTCAGTCTTACTAATATCGGAAAACGGCCCTCAAAGGGCTGACTTCCTGTGTGCTTGTTGTGGAAGTGATTAGAAAGGGATTTGAGGTAGAAGAGGGTTGTTATCACTCGTTCTGATTTATCACTCTCTTTTGGTGAAGGCTGGCCAAATCTATAAACTCCAGGTGTTTCTGTTGAACCTCTTTAGTACAGAAACATCTAGTCCCCGTTCCATCAGAGGGTTTCTGTATTTTATTTCATGCTATTAAAAATACACATTTAAAAAAAACTCATTGCATTGTCTGCCCCACTGAGATCGAGTGGCTTCTGTTATTTTATGAATTACACTTTTAACAGCTTTGTTACTTGGGGAGTTCCTTGGAATATGTCAGTGTAAAAACCCAGGAACAAGTGCCTTTCAATTGATGACCTGCTGACATGGATTGGCTTTAGTTTTCTACAGTTATTTAGAAGTTTAAAGGACAGCAGGAATTGTTTTACTATAAAGGTTTCATAATAGTTTGAAGGTTCTACAGGCCCTGTCATTAAAGATATGTATAACAGAATATAAAATTCAATTTGATATTTCTTGATATTTGAATTTTTTGTTAGTCATATGTTATATTTATATACAGTCAAGCCCGAAATTATTCATATTTCGGAGTAATAACA
>CAIGQZ010031449.1:1915230-1940555 GCA_903798205.1 Danio tinwini | reverse complement strand
CATACATACATACACACATACATACATACACACATACATACATATATGAAATATTGTTTGGATAGCAGTCGTCAAATAACATTTGTTTTGGATTTTACAGTATCTCAAATACAATGTTGAATTTACTTGGTGTTGGTGCAGGTTTTCTGCTATTTTGAGTTTTTTGAGCTTCAATTACTTCAGAAAAGCTCCTTTTGAGTCTCTTTTGGAAAAGAACATTAAAAGAAAAGAACCAAAACATGACAAATCAGGTGTTTTCTTTGACAAATCAGTTGATGGGGTTTTTGCACTGTAATTTCCTCCACAAGCCTGACAATTTAATGAATATGAGAAATTTATGTGGCGAGATGAAAATGGAAAGAATTTGCCCACCTTTGCAAAAAAAAAAAAAAAAAAAAAACGAACACCGAACAAATAATGCAACACAAGATGGATTTATTGCCCTCACTGCTCACACTGTATTTTCATGTCATCAATCTAGTAGTAATAGGGCCATTAGCTGAACACACATAATGTCCAGTGGAAGGAAAATCTCATTCTGTTTTAAAAGAAAGGGCCATTTTAACTTATTCATGTGGCATTTTGTAACTTTGTAACTATTTTAGGATTTAATGAGTTTAATTTAAATGTATTCACATAACTTATAGTATTTTTTTTTTTTTTTTTTTTGCTTTTTTTATTTTTTTTTTCCCCCCCCAAAAAACTTTTTTTTTGTTTTTTTAACCAAAAATATTTAGGGAATCTGAAAAAGAAAAAAAAAAAAGTTTTTAAAAAAAAACCCCCCCCCCCCCCCCCCCAATCGTCAAGATAAACTACATTGTTGATTTGTCACATTGAACATCTTAAAGGGATAATTCACCCAAAATCATTGACTCCTATTTCACTTGTTTCATATCTGTGAAAAGGAAGATGTACTGTGCTGATGAATGATGCAAAACTTGAATTCTATAGTGTTTTTGTTCCTATTATTGATGCAGATGGCTGATTTTATTTTCATTTTCTATTCTTAGCTCAAATGCCTTGTGTAAAACCTCTATCTATCTAGCCTTAAAGTTTGAGGGTTGGAGAGTTGTTGTTTTTTTTACACCTCACTAGGCTTTATTTATTTATTTTTTCTACCTAAATGGTGTACATTCCAATACAAGCACATCATACAAATGTATATGAAATTGCCATACTATAAAAAAGGAGATGTTTTCTTGACATTCAATTGGTTGATTCAACAAACCTATTGATTGATGGGTTGGTTGGATTGATGGTTGGTTGGTTTATTGGATGGATGGATGGTTGGTTGGTTGGTTAGTTGGTTGTTTTATTGATAGATTGGTTGGATGGATGGATGGTTGGTTGGTTGGTTGGTTGTTTTATTGATAGGTTGGTTGGTTGATTTCTTGATATGTTGGTTGGATGGACTGTTGGTTGGTTGGCTGTTTTATTGATAAATTGGTTGGTTGGTTAGATGGATGGTTGGTTTATTGATTGATTTGATTTGGATGGTTGATTAATTGGTTTATTGGTTTATTTGATGGGTGGATGGATGGTTGGATGGTTGGTTGATTAATTGATTTGGATGGTTGATTAATTGGTTTATTTATTGGTTGGTTGGTTTATTGGATGGGTGGATGGATGGATGGTTGGTTGTTTTATTGATAGGTTGGTTGGTTGGATGGACGGTTGTTTGGTTGGCTGTTTTATTGATAGATAGGTAGGTTGGATGGATGGTTGGTTGGTTTATTGATTGATTGATTTGCATGGTTGATTAATTGGTTTATTTATTAATTGGTTGTTTTATTGATATATTGGTTGGTTGGTTGGACGGATGGTTAATTGGTTAATTGGTTGATTTATTGATTATATTAGTTGATTGATTGATTTGGGTTGGTTGATTGATTGGTTTATTTATTGATTGGCTGGTTTATTGATGGATTGGAGAACATTCAAGTTGAATTTAAAGAGCTTGGTTGTACTAGTACAAAAATTATTCTTACTTTGTGCCAGGGCTGCACCATTAAATAACGAAAACAGCTTGCCCATTTTGAAAGGTGGGTGACACGGTGGCTCAGTGGTTAGCACTGTCACCTCACAGCAAGAAGGCTGCTGGTTTGAGTTCCAGCCCCAGTTGGGATTTCTGTGTGGAGTTTTGTTCTCCCTATGTTGGCATCATTTCCTCCAGGTGCTCTAGTTTCACAGACAGTCCAAATGCATGCGCTATAGGTGAATTTGATTAACTAAATTGGCTATGGTGTATGTGTGTGAGTGTGTATGGGTGTTTCCCTGTTCTGGGTTGCAGCTGGAAGGGCATCCACTGTATAAAACATATGGTGGATAAGTTGGTGGTTCATTCCGAATAAAGGGCCCAAGCTGAAAAGAAAATGAATGAATTTCTAAAGGTCAAGTAATGCAGACTAAGTCTGTTTTGTCCGTTCACCACTTCAGTAAGTTACTAAAATTGGTAAACTTCTTAACACCAATCCACTTTTAAAGTTGAATAATAAATAAAAATAATAATAAAAGACATTGTAAAAAATGTTCATGTTGTCCCAACACAAATCAATTACTTATCACAAGTATCAATTTACTGAAGTGCTTTTAAGTGGATTTAATATAATATAATACATTTTCTCAAGAACTGTCTTGTTTTCACCTCATTTTAAATGAGAAGCAAAAATGATTTTTTTTGGATTGAACAGCTATCACACCTTTAAGTATGTATGCGTGTATGTATGTATGTATGCATGCATGTATGTATGTATGTATGTATGTATGTATGTATGTATTTTTGGTAGGTTGTGAACACATTTATGGGGGTTATTTTGAGGTCTGACTGACTGAAAGAGTCCTGTGCCTCTTATATCTAGCATTTCTGAAGAGTCCTTCTGCTCACAACAGCTTTACAAATGGCATTTTTGATGTTCCCATCCTGCTTAGAGCTTTTTTAGAAACCCGCTCAGATTGAATTGCAAATTAGGGTTTTATTCAAGAGCACCTGGGTTTTGTTTTTCAGCTGTCGAAGTAGCACTATCGCACATTAGAGGACTTCTTCGGCTACGCAATGATTAAGAATCCCAGCAGACTGCGATTCTCCATCCATTGACTTCCCTAGAAGAAAGATGCATTGAAATAAAATGTATGTGGAGGACTGCTAGCAATATATTGCTGCTCTCTGGCAAAAAGTGATCCTTCTGTCTGCCAGTATGTAAAAGTGGACGTTAATGAGCACAGGAAGTTCCGGAACAATGACTTTAACAATTAAGAGAGATCAACTCTGATGCCCCACTGATCACACAGGAAAAAGCCTGACTTTGATGGAACAATTTTTACCATGCAGCTCTGTCTACACCACCACACACACTTAATCCATCTGTGTGTGTGTGTGCGCGCACGCTCTGTAATCTCACACAGCCAATTATCTCAGCAGGCTTTGAATGTTTGCTTATGAGCTCCAGTAACTCTGCTCTGGATTGCCAAAGCGTTCAGTGCTTTCATTTGAGCCACCATGATTTACCCTCTTTACAATGTAAAGAAAAAATTGTTTCTCATTATGATGCCTTGACAAAAGCTAACACGCTGCTATTTATTTTGGGTTCTGGGCTTGTTTTTTAGGATGCCTAACCTTTTGACCAAATCTTTGGACTATTTGTTGAGCATACCCCCTAAAGGTAACCTAGTAATTCGGGCTTTTCTGACTTATGGTGGGCTTTATTTTTCTTTCTAATTGATCGGTCTTATGGTTTTCCTGAAGCGATTGTTCAGAAACCCCCCAAATTCCCTTGACCTCCTCAATTCTGTATTTGAACTTACACATACTATTCAGTGTTGTTACACAAGTAAACACTATGTACCAGTGTCAACATACACTGTAGTTACATACTACTTACACATCTAGTTACCATGTAAGTTTACAGGTATAAGCGGCACGCTATCACTTTACAATAGGGTTAATTAGTTGATGCATTTACTAACACGAACTAATCATGAACAACACTTGTACAGCATTTATTACTCATAATTGAACATTCACTAATGCATTATTAACATCCAAGTTCATGCTTGTTTACATTAGTTAATGCACTGTGAATTAACATGGACTGTATTTTCATTAACAAACGTTAACTAACATGAACAAATACTGTAGTAAATGCATTGTTCATTGTTTGTTCATGTTAGTAAATGCATTAATTAACATTTAACTAATGAACCCAATTGTAAAGTGTGACCAGCGACACTTAATATAAAGGGGGACCTAATTTCTTCTACAGTAGCAATTGGAAATCCCAAACGCATTCACTCAGCCTTGTTGTGAGGCGCTAAATATAGTTTACACTCACATGGCACCAAACTGTATTAGTAGTTTACATTCACATGACCTCATAGTACTTATTAGTCCTGACAAAATTACATTTTATACTGGACCATTTCAGCCAGCAACGATCATCTGAGAAGTCTTCATTTTGACAGAGCAGTCCTGCTTTTTGTCTTTTCAGCATCAGCTTGTATAAATGGCGATTACAAAGTCGCCTTCTATTATGATTAAACACTTGAGAAGTTTTCCAATGTCAAATGTGGTTTCCCCGATGTCTACAGCTGTCAAAAAAAGGTTTATTTCGTTTTTCTCACTTTTAGTGGGAACTTAATGAAGATCGCAGGCCGTGCTGAACAGTTCACCAGACTTACAATGATGGTTTCTACAAACACAGACAGTAACTGAAGCAAACCAGTATTTATTATGAATTTTGATATCTAAAAAGTCCATTAAGGTAATTGTTATCACTCTACTTTCCCAGTTGATTCATTATATTAAGAAAAAATATACAGTTGAAGTCAGAATTATTAGCCCCCTTTGATTTTTTCTTTTTTAAATATTTCCCAAATGATGTTTAACAGAGCAAGGAAATTTTTACAGTATGTCTAATATTTTCTCTTCTGAAGAAAGTCTTATTTGTTTTATTTCGGCTAGAATAAAAGCAGATTTTCATTTTTAAAAACCCATTTTAAGGTCAATTATTTGTCCCTTTAAGCTATTTTTTTTTCGCTAGTCTACAGAACAAACCATCATTATACAATAACTTGCCTAATTACCATAACCTGCCTAATTAAGCCTTTAAATGTCACTTTAAGCTGTATAGAAGTGTCTTGAAGAATATCAAGTCAAATATTATTTACTGTCATTATGACAAAGATAAAATAAATCAGTTATTAGAGATGATTATTAAAACTATTATGTTTAGAAATGTGTTGAAAATATCTCTCCGTTAAACAGAAATTGGGGGGGAAATAAACAGGGTGGCTAATAATTCAGGGGGGCTAATAATTCTGATTTCAACTGTATATGTGTTATATCTAAAATATGATGCAATACGCAAATGAGGATATATTTAATTTAATATGCACCAATTTGCATACATCTCTTTTACAATAATCTGAATATTGGATTTAGTCAGGTTTTATTTTGTTGACATATTAGAGATTTTTACAGAAATTATTTGGGAAATCTCTTTTTATCACTGCACGATGCAGAAAATAGTGTGAACAGCCAAATAAAATAAAAACACACATTTATTTAGTATAATAAAATTGTATATAATTATGCAAATTAATTATGAACAAATGTAAAAGTAAAATCTTCATAATAGATATGTGAAAAAAAGTGTAGTTTTGTTTATTAAGGCGCTAGTATTTTGTGATTCACAAGTGTTTATTTATTTAGGGTTGTGAATTGCATTATGGGGCATTGATCTCTGCTCTGTCGACTTTCGATGTTGAAAATTCAACTCTACATTTAAAGTGACTTTTTTAGTAGTTTGAAATAATGTGTGTGACATAATATATAGAGGAATAAGTCTGTAAAATAACAGAAAATGTACTGGCAGCTTATTACAGGGTTTTATGCAGTAATATATCACACCAATCAGACAATCTATCACTTTAAACTTAAAAAAATATATATTAAAAGTGACTTTTTCAAACTTCTCAAGGGTAAAAGTTGTTGGGAGAAAGATTAAGCTCCTGAAATGCAATTAAAAACATAAACAAATAGGGAAAAACCTTGGAGCCTTTAAAAAACAAATGTTAAAATTAAAATCTACAGACTTAAATTGATAAACCAAGCCAAAAGCAATACTTTTAAAGTGTATTTTGGATGTTTTTCTTTACATTCAACTGAAAAAAATCACTTTTATACAAAGTCAAAAAGCTTAATCTCAAATGCATGACAAAAACTGCTTTAACTTTACATTTTAGACTTCAAACTAATCAACAAGTCTGTCAGGCAAAGTCATGATTGATCTACTCTGGTTTCTGAAATATTCCAGGTAAAGCTTTGAATGTCAAATCAGCAGATATGCAGTACTGCTCATTGCTTTTCCATAAGATCTGCTGCTTTCCTGATCAGCAGAAGCGCATGTTAAGCCAAATAGCACACTGCCGATTCACACAAACCCCAAAGCCGTAATGCAGCACAAAGAGGAATCCGGGGCTTGTGTTTTGGCTCCTCAAGCATGCCAGTTTTCTTTATTTTTCTGCAGCCTCTCCAGAGCTGTTGTGGCCTGCGATGGAGAGTCCCAGGAGCGCAGCAGTGTAATGGTAATACGGACCATCTGACAGCTGTCAAAACAGGCCTGTTAGTGGAGCATTGAGGCCTGTCAACCTGCTGAAAAACCAGTCTGCGGCCTCTCAATTCTTCTCTTTTCCCCCTAACTTACTCACTTTACCCCCGAAATGCCACAAAGCTGAGCGGGTTTCCTCCTCGAGTTGACCTTTCACACCGTGGCCCGATTCTTACGATAATATACTCCAGTAACGCACGTTTCTCAGAGACCGAAGGCCTGAAAATGGTACATGCTTACAGAAATACTGTAGGAAGTTATTTTTTTTGAGGGGGAAATTTTTCGACAGGAAAATATTAAAGTAGGATACATTTTGTTAAATTTTTATTTTCAAGGTGTCCTTGTCCCTAATTAGAAGGGATATTTATAAATAAATCTCTTATTTATTCATTAATTTTCCACTAACTTATCCAGCATATGTTTTACGCAACGGATGCCATTCTAGCTGCAACCCATTATTGGGAAACACCCATAAACTCTCGCATTCACACACATACACTATACACATATAAACCCTATAGCGCATGTCTTTGGATTGTGGGGGAAACCAGAGCACCCAGTGGAAACCCACGCGAACATGGGGAGAACATGCAAACTCCACACAAATATGCCAAATGACCCAGCCAGGGTTCGAACCAGCAATCTTCTTGCTTTAAGGCGATCGTGCTATAACCACTGTGCCACCGTGATGCCCTAAAACTCTTATATAAATTTAATTTATAACTTGTACACTTTTTTTTTTTTTTTTTTTTTTTTGTCCAAATATCTAAACTAAAAACTGCTTGCACAAGTTTTATGAAAATACTGTTGGAAGTATTGTATCTGGAAATGTGTCCAACGTGAATTTTAAGGACACGTTTTATTAAACTTTAGCAGAAATTTGTAAAAACAAACAAACAAACAAACAAAAATGCTCTACTGTAAACACTATCAAATTCATAAACTAAATAGATCTCTTATATATTTTGAATTTATAACATACACCTTTTATTGTGTGTGTCTTGTTTCTTGTCCAAATATCTAAAAACGTACAGACCAAAGTAAGTATGCGATTTAATTTTTATTAAATGACGATGGAGCATTATTTCATCCATATTTTGACAAAGCTGTTTTTAAAACAAAAAGCTGAACAGTTTACTTACATTTAATGTTATATTAATATATTTGTAATATTTTGCATCACTTTGTACACATAATTTGGTGCATAAATAAGTTTGAGTATACATATAACAACAACAACAACAAATCTAACAAAAAAATTACTGTGTAATTTTTTTTATGCATGTGCTTCATTTTAGTTTAGTCTTTTTTGATTTGTTTCTAGTCCAAACATCCAATAATTCTTAATCAAAAAGCTAAAACTATTGTCTTGTTTTCAGAAATAAGTCAAAATTAATTTTTTTTTTCTTTAAAAACAAGCTAAATAATCTGTTAATGGGGTGCGCAAAATAATATTATATTAAAATTAATAATAATAACGATAATTCCTTACATTTATATAGTACTTTTCTGGACACCCAAAGCGCTTTACACATTTTTGGGTGGGGATCTCCTCATCCATCACCAGTGTGCAGCATCCACCTGGATGACGTGATGGCAGTCATATTGCACCAGACCGCACACCACACACCAGCTGATTGTTGGAGAGGATACCGAGTGAAGAAGTCTATTATGATATGGGGATGGTTAGGAGGCCATGGTGGACAGAGGCCAGTCAAAAAGCCCAAAATCTCAAATGTATGATGAAAACTGCTTTAACTTTACATTTTAGACTTCAAACCAATCAACAAGTCTGTCAGGCAAAGTCATGATTGATCTATTCTGGTTTCTAAAATATTTCAGGTGAAACTATGAATATCAAAACAGCATATACCCCCATACTGGTCATTGTTTTTCCATAAGATCTGCTGCTTTCCTGATCAGCAGAAGTGCATAAATAGCACACTGCCGATTCACACAAACCCCAAAGCCGTAATGCCGCGAAAAGGGGAATCTGGGACTTGTGTTTTGGACCTGGATGACGCAACAGCAGCCATATGGCTGCCAGGCCGCAACCCAAAATGCTGATTGGACAGAGTGATAAAGCCAATTATGATATGGGGATGGTTAGGAGGCCATGGTGGAAAGAGGCCAGTGGGCAAATTTGGCCAGGATGCCAGGGTTAAACCCTTACTCTTTTCAAAAGACATCCTGGCATTTTTAACAACCACAGAGAGTCACAACCTCGGTTTAACATCTCATCCGAAAGACTGCACTCACTGAGCAGCATAGAGTCCCCTTCACTATACTGGGGCGTTAGGACCCACACAGACCACAGGTTGAGCGCCCCCTGCTGGCCTTTCTAACACCATTTCCAGCAGCAACCTAGCTTTTAAATGTGGCCTCCCATCCAGGTACTGACGAGGGGCGGCCCTGCTTAGCTTCAGTGGGTGACCATGTGAGAGTTGCAGAGAGCTAGCTGCCGGCTAAAAAGGAAAATTTAAGATTATTTAGCTCATTTTACTGAAACTCATTTTGACCTAAAATTTCTAAAAAAAAAAAAAAAGAAGACAATATTTTTTACTTGCCCAGAAAATGCTTCTTGATTTTAAGAATTTTTTTTAGATTTTTGGACTAGAAACATGACAAACTCAAAGTAAAAAAAAAACAAAACCATGTAGATCAGTTACAAAAAAGCCCAAAATCTCAAATGCATGACAAAAACTGCTTTAACTTTTTTTTTTTACTTCAAACCAATCAACAAGTCTGTCAGGCAAAGTCATGATTGATCTATTCTGGTTTCTGAAATATTTCAGGTGAAACTATGAATATCAAAACAGCATATACCCCCATACTGGTCATTGTTTTTCCATAAGATCTGCTGCTCTTCTGATTAGCAGAAGCGCATGTTAAGCCAAATAGCACACTGCCGATTCACACAAACCCCAAAGCCGTAATGCAGCGACGAGAGGAATCTGGGGCTTGTGTTTTAGACCTGGATGATGCGACGGCAGCTGTATTGTGCCAGGTCGCACACCACACACCTGCTGATTGGTGGAAAGGAGACAGAGTGATGAAGCCAATTTAGATATGGGTATGGTTAGGAGGCCATGGTGGACAGAGGGCTGTGGGCAAATTTGACCAGGATGCCCTACTCTTTTCAACAACCACAGAGAGAGTCTTATCCAAAGGGCTGAATAGTATAGAGTTCCCTACTATACTATGCTATACTGGGCCATTAGGACGAACACAGACCGCAGGTTGAGCACCCCCTGCTGGTCTCACTAACACTACTTCCGGCAGCAACCTACCTTTCCCATGTGGTCTCCCATCCGGGTACTAACCGGGGGCAGCCCTGCTTAGCTTTAGTGGGCGACTCAAAACTCAATTGATTTTGACCTAAACTTTCTGAAAAGAAGACAATACCCTGCTGAAAAACAGCTTAAACCAGTGTAAGCTGGTTGGCTGGATTTAGCTGATCGACCAGTCTGGTTTTAGAGGGATTTCCAGTCATTTCCATCCTGGTCTTAGCTGGTCAGGCAGGAAAATGACCAGCTTAAAACAGCTAAAACTAGCCTGGTTTAAGCTGGACATAGCTGGTTTTGGCTGGTCAAGCTGGTTTTAGCTAGTCAACTCCCAGCCTGACCAGCTAAGACCAGGCTGGAAATGGCTGGAAACCAGCCTGGAAATGGCCCAAACCCCTCTAAAACCAGGCTGGTCGACAAGCTAACCAGCCAACCAACTTAGACTGGCTTAAGCTGGATTTTTCAGCAGGGTATTTTTTACTTGCCTAGAAAATGCTTCTTGATTTTAAGAATTTTTATATATTTGGATTAGAAACATGACAAAAACTCAACATTTAAAAAAAGTAGTGTAGATCAGTTACTTTATTTATTCTTTTGTTTAAATGAAACCAAAGCCAAGTATTGCAGTCACGCCAAATATATTCACTCCGTCATAACCCAGTGTATAAAGAGTTCATGGATTTATGAAATACAGCTGCAGCACTCCAGTAAATATCTACAAGACAGCAGCATCAATGCAAGCGTGTTCTGTCTTTTCTCATGTCAAATTAAAAACATTCCTCTAATAATCTCTCGCTTCCTGATTATTAAACCTTTTGGCTTGCGTCGCAGACACCAGAGAGAGAAAGAGATGTGATTGTTTCCACTGAACACGACATTGTTTCACGTACACCTGCGTTTAATACAAAGTGTATTCTGTTTCACTATATCACGGCCCCACTGCACTTTGTTTTGTAATCTGTGCATTCATTTGGTTCGCATTACCTCTTTTATTAGATTTTTTTGGAGGGGTTTAATTGATAGTAGAGCAGAGAAATGTCAGGAAACGATGTGGAAAGTAATGTGACTGCACACGAACGGACTGTTACACAACAATAGCTGATAAAAGCAGGTTTGGTGGTCTTTGGGGTTAAGATTTTTGGATTTCACTTATTTCATTGTGGGCAGGACTTAAAAATAAAAGCATGTGATTGAAAATGTACTTACTGGAAGCTATTTACTGATCATGAATTTGCAAAATTGGCAATTTAAGGATTTTTATACACTCTATGTTTATAATGTTTAATATTTATAATGTTTTTTCATGTATAATGCTTTGTGAATTTGGGTATTAAAAGTGCTGGTTGTTATATGTAAATAAAAATAATATTAAATATTTAGTGTCTTGTTTTATTTATGTATTGTTTTGTGTTGAGTGGCGAAAGAGGGAAGGATTTGCATGAAAAGAAGAGTTTCAATACGAGCATTTTGCGCTGATTTTCACAGAGGCAAAACAAACACAGACGCAGGGGAGATAGACAGTGACTACCTTTACATGGACATTAGTCATCAAATTATTTGCCAAATTATTAATTTGTACTGCAGTTTGGCACTTTTATTTTCGTTCAGGAACATTGCATGCATGCCTCCCGTGACGAACAAGACATTAGATGCGAGAAACTGCTGGAAGAGTGTAGCTTTAATGAAATGTTTGATACTGCACGCCATATGGGAGAAAAAAAAAACATTTCTCAGTAAATTAGATGCACTCGGAGCAGAGAATAGTGGCAGACAGCCATGTGTGTATACACTATCCTGTCACAAAATGCGGCGAAAATCCTACCCTATTGTAATAGTTTGATAGCGGATTAACAGTGGATCTTTCAGCCCATGATATTGTAGTGATATTACATACTGTAAACTTAGTAACTAAATCAGTTTGACTTAGGTATGTCTTAAACTCAGAGTACTGCTGACAATACTAACTAACTCAACTGATCACACTAATCACACACTTAACAAATCTGTAGAGACAGGACAATCGCACGAACTGGAGCCACTTCTTTTTTTAAAAGAAGACGAGTGGCAAATGTGGATTTCACCATTTCCCAATGCGAGCAAGCTCTCGGGTAAATGTTCATTACAAACATATTTGTCGCATGTTAGCAGACCACTGTAATCCACACATGAGCCCAGCTGCACTCTCATAGCGGGGAACTGAAAACACAACCTTCGTTGCAGCACATTTATAAAAGCACAGACGACCCATGTCTACGAACAATTCTTCCACTTTATTTAGTTACGGTTGGCAACACAACGTGGCGTCTCTCTGCAGTCTGAACACTGTAACGGGTAAAAACAGTCTTTGAAGCTATATCATGCATATTAATAAAGTTGCACCTCATACACAATAGAGCGCGCTGATTGGTTCGAATCAAGTCTATCTCTTGAATTAATGATAAACTCATGAAAGACGTCATGTTGTACCCACCTGTACAGACATCCAGTCTCCATGCTGGAATTTATACAAGGATCTCAGGGCCGTGAGGTAGCTTCTAAATTTCCGTTCAAACCGGAAGAACGAATTTGCTCGAAATAACGCAAAAACAACCAATTTTAACTTTTTTTTGGTGAAATATTTGTGTCCTAATAGTGTTTATAGCAACGTGGGATACATATATGACTGTCAACCTCTCAAAAAATATTTTGGTGTTTCTTGACCCTTTAAAGAAAAATAGATAGGCCCCTTTTACAAGTCCCCTAGTGGTAAATAGTTAATTTTTTTCAGTTTTGAAAACATTCAGCCAATCTGCAGGCATGTCATAAGAAGTGTTAGCTACGCTTAGCATAAATTATTGAATCAGATTAGCATCTCAGAAAAATGATTAAAATCCTGCTAATTTGTTTTTATTTAAAGCCACTAACAGAAAATGAAAAGTTTACATTTTCTAGGTTAATATGTCTAGGATTACTCTCATTCAAAAGTGTCTGAATAAAGTCTGTATATATAATAATAGTCCAAATTTGTAGATATAATCCAGCAGTTTCTTCTCAGTAGTTTCTTGCATCCTTAAATAAAAAGTTATAATTATCAATATAACGACTTTTTTTTTTCTTGGTATTCCAGGTTTGGAGCTCATAATTTGGACTTTCTAACTCAAAATTGGGTGTTATTAATGGCTCGTTTCCACTGACTGGTACAGTACGGTACAGGTCGATACAGCTCTCCTTTATCAGGCTTGCATTTCCACTGCTAAAAGGATACTAATGGTACTCTTTTGGTGAGTGTGGCGTACGACAGAAAGTTGCAGTCGACGTCATTTTCGCTCGAGAAAATATCTAAAGTAAAGCTGTACGGGTCGCTCACATATCATATGAGAAGCACTTATCACAAAACAGATGCTTTACACACATAAATACTTGTGTATAAATGTTTATTACTAACTTTTCTATGAACATGAGTTGATTATATCTGCAGATCAATGATCAACGAAATAGCCTACTGTAACACCTGCAATTATATGAAATAAATAAATAAATAAATGCAACATATATGAACACATAGAGACCCTCACAGTCTCCGATATGTTACCACTTACAGAAAAACTACACACAGCAGACATTTAGTCCTTATTTAGGTTTAAAACAACACGAAATAGAGCCCACAGTCAGCAAACCTCTCCTGATTAAATGTGTCTGTAATCTTCAGCAGCACGTGTAGCCTCTTGTTAGAAAGTAATTCCATCATTCTGAGTTCATAATAGTCCAGCAGGTGATGATAATAGTTAAACATGGCAGTTTGTTCACGTTTGCTGAAAAAATAACGTGCTCAAGAAGTTTGTTATTTCAAATATAGACTCACGGCGAGCGCAAGCAAAAAAGTGAAACTGCTCGCACTTCTGACTGGCTCGTAAAAAAACTCCGGGACAGAGTAAAATCTGCTCTACTTTTTGGCTTTGTGGCTGTTCATCGAGTCGACGACAAGGTTCGTTTGAGCCCGGGTCGAACAGGGCTCGTTATTATATAAATATCATTAGTCTGTAATCTCTCGGCTGTGTATGAAAACATGGCGGCTTCTTTCTTTTCATTCTGGCTTGTTGCGTGAGCTCGTGACATATCTCTGTAAACCAATAGCGTTCAGCTGCGCGTCTAGCTCCGCCTTTTGGTACCCTTTCTCGTGTTTGGTACCCTTTCGAAAGGGTGCTGAAAAAAGGGGTAGAGTACGGTTCGGTATGCCTTTTGACAGTGGAAACGGACATAAAAAGCGTACCGTACCACTCAGTGGAAATGGGCCATGAGTCAGAATTGCAAGACATGAGACTCTGCTCCAACAACTTTCGATGTTGGAAAGTTGGACTGTTAATCACTGCTCCGAGAATCGTCATTCATCTATAAGCAATTCCACCACATAGGCCCAGGACTACTTTGGCAAACCTTTGTCAAGTACCACAATGCATAGTTACAACCACAAATGGCAGTTAAAACTGTACTGTACCAAAAGGAAGCCCTATGTTAACAGTGTCCAGAAGTGCTATTGACTCCTCTGGGCAAGGAGTCAATAGCACAAACTGGTAACAATCACAAACTGGTAACATGTACTGTGGTCAGATGAATCAGTATATCACATATTTTTTGGAGAGAAATGGATGCTGTGTGCTCCGGACCAAAGAAAGAAGGATTATCCAGACCCAGGGGAGTAGCAACCATGGACGGGAGGTATATGTCCCCCTCACTTTTAGAGACAGCCCATTTAGAAACAGGTGATTAATAATTATATGAACATAAACTTTTGGATCTCATACAACTGTCCCCCTTACTTTTAAAATGTCCGCTATTTCGCTGCTGTTACCAGTAACAAGTCGAAAAGCCTGGGTCTGTCATGATATGGAGTTGTGCCAGTGCCCTTGGAAAATGTAACTTGTTCTTTTGTTTTGTTACCATAATGCTGTAAAGTACGTAAAGATTTTCGAGCACAATATGCGGCCTTCTTTTCCACGGACGCCCATGCATATTTCAACAAGACAATGCAAATCCACACTCTGCACGCATGACAAAATTGTCCCAACTTTTTCTGTTTTCTTTAAATGCGCCAAAATATATTACCTATATTCCCTGGGAAATTGATAAAAATATTAATTTTATAAACCAATAAACCATAAATAAACTGAAAAAAATGTTTAACAGTGTAAAGTAATTTACTGTTCATGGGAGAAGCATCATATCAGCTTTCGTCTGCCAATAAATTCAGTGTAAAAAAACTCTATTTTGACATGTTGCACTTTGCTGTCGAGTCTTGAAATATGAAGCTCTCAGGCTTGAGTGAAATTGCTGTGTTTGGACACATTTGACGACACATTTTCTGGTTCCAGTTTGGTAAGTTGTTACTTCCCATCCTAAACTGTCACTTTTCCACTACAGGGCGAAATTATCCCTGCGCTCACACTCCAGCTCCCAATGTTTGGCTGAAAATAGAGCTTAATATCAGAGGACGAGCTGCTGAGATGCGCCGTCGATATGTAGGAAGAAAGCAGAGTTATAAACGCGCATCGAATCATTAACTGGGGCTCAGGGCTGAGGGTGTTAAAAACAGAAATAAACCATGAGCTCTGATTGAGGAAATAACAGTCATGAGCTCAAGTCTACAGGATGGAAGTATGCTTTCGGCAGGGTCGTTTTGTCATTGGTTTGGAGGTCAAGAATAAACCGGATGTCAGGCTGTCGTGTTTAAAGGTGAGGAGAAATCAACCATCTAGAGAAGAGTGACGGCAAGTTAAAGACTTTAAAAAAAAAGCAATTGACCTCCAATTTGGTGCAAGTTTAGCGTTAAACCAGTCTGATCTTAGGAAGAAACTGAACTATTTATGTGTTGTCAGAAAAATGGCTAATTCTTATAAATTTATACAATTTAATTTGTGTGAAAATGTACAAATTTTAAAAGGTGCACCCTCAAACTCCACTCCAAACCATTCAGGCCAACCATTTCCCCAGAAGTCTTCCATATTTCCAGCCTGATATCACAGTGAAACATAACTATTTTATGTTTTGTCTTAGCCAATGTCAGGACGTGGGCGGACTAGGATGCTGTTGTTGTATATTTCAGTGTTATCATGAGTAATCTTGACAAAATATACAACAGTCTAAAGCTGGGATCTCCAATCTCCATCCTGGAGGGCCAGTGTCCCTGCAGGGTTTAGATCCAACTTGCCTTAACACAACTGCCTGGGTGTTTCAAGTATACCTAGTAAGACCTTGATTAGCTTGTTCAGTTGTGTTTGATTAGGGTTGGAGTTAAAATCTGCAGGACACCCGGCCCTCCAGGAACAAGTTTGGTGACCCCTGGTCTAAAGATACAACCCTCAAGCAGCCATTGTAGTTAGCTGTTTTTCAATGGGAAGCTTATAAAGAATGTATTTGCTAAATGTGTGCAAGTAAACACTGGAGTACATACCATCGTAATAACAAGACACACACGCATTCATGCTGTACATCTGGGTTTATTTTGAAAGGGAAGAGTCCTCAGAACAACATCCCATCGAATACGTTGAGTCTACTGACACAATAGTGGCACCCAACCCCCACCCCTAAACCCAATCGTCATTGTGGGATGAGCAAATCATACTAAATTGCATGAATGAGATTGTACAAATTCACACGAATTAGCCACTAAATAAAGAAATTATGAATTGCCGTAAGATTGTGTTGGTATTTTACACCCATCTCCTGCCACACTCTCAATGTGTTATTACTCCAAGGAAACTCGCATCATTTGTGTGGCCCAATCCAGTGTTGGGGGTAAAGCATTACAAGTAACACGAGTTATGCAATAATATTACGAGTAAAGTCACGAGTAAAGTAACGCATAATTTTTACTTAAAAGTAAAGTAATAATATCTGAGTTACTTTTGAAAAAATGTAATGCGAGTTACTTTTTAGTTTAGCTAACTCGCTTTTAAAAAATAAACTGCTGCATTAAAATGAACATAGTCACGTTGAATCCCGCACTCAATGAGAAAATGCAGGAACAGACAGAAATGAAGATGGCAGGGCCTTATATTTTTCCGAGATGGAAATATTCTCCAGTGATTTTGAACCAGGGTGTTGCTAGTCATGGGGAAAAGGAGGACAGATGGCATAGGGCTCTTCACTTTCACTGATCGAATTGCATTGACCCAATATAGCCCGCAGCAAGGCATAAATTCAACAAGGTACTGTAAATATTCCTCAGAGATTTTGGTCCATATTGACATGATAGCATCACACAGTTGCGGCAGATTTGTCGGCTGCACATCCATGATGCAAATCCTCCATTCCACCACATCCCAAGGGTGCTCTATTGCATTGAGAACTGGTGACTGTGGAGGCCATTTGAGTACAGTGAACTCATTGTCATGTTCAAGAAATGAGTCTGAGATGATTCGGGCTTTATGACATGACCCGTTATCCTGCTGGAAGTAGCCATCAGAAGATGGGTACACTGTGGTCATAAAGAGATGAACATGGTCAGCAACAATACTCGGGTAGGTTGTGGCATTGCCAAGAAAATATCCCCCACACCATTACACCACCACCAGTCGCCTGAACTGTTGATACAAGGCAGGATGGTTTCCTTCTTTTCATGTTGTTGATGCCGAATTCTGACCCTACCATCCTAATTCCGCAGCAGAAATGGAGACTCATCAGACCAGGCAACGTTTCTTCAACGTTATTGTCCAGTTTTGGTGAGCCTGTGTGAATTGTAGCCTCAGTTTCCTGTTCTTAGCTGACAGGAGTGGCACCCGGTGTGGTCTTCTCCTGCTGTAGCCCATCCGCCTCAAGGTTGGATGTGTTGTGTGTTCAGAGATGCTCTTCTGCAGACCTCGGTTGTAACAAGTGGTTATTTGAGTTGCTATTGCCTTTCTATAACCTGGAACCAGTCTGGCCATTCTCCTCTGACCTCTGGCATCAACAAGGCATTTGCGCCCACAGAACTGCTGCTCACTGGATATTTTCTCTTTTTCGGACCATTCTCTGTAAACCCTAGAGATGGTTGTGCGTGAAAATGCCAATAGATTAGCAGTTTCTGAAATACTCAGACCAGCCCGTCTGGCACCAACAACCATGCCACATTTAAAGTCATTTAAATCACCTTTCTTTCCCATTCTGATGCTCAATTTGAACTGCAGCAGATCATCTTTACCATGTCTACATGCCTAAATGTAGTGAGTTGCTGCCATGTGATTGACTGATTAAAAAGATTAATTGCGTTAACGAGTAGTTGGAAAGGTGTACCTAATAAAGTGGCCGATGACTATATATATATATATATATATATATATATAGGACAAAACATGGGATTTGTATTTATTCTGAAATTGTTAATATTCATTTTTCTCAGATTGTATATTCTTGATTGTCTTTTCAAACAATAAATTACGCATAAAAATAGCTGGAAAACATCAGGTTTTATAAACTAATGATTCCCCAGATCCGACTGTACCTGCAATCCAAAAATAAACTTTTAGCAGGTTTCAAGCCTTAATTAGAGGATAAACCCAAAACCCCCAATAATTAGCAATCTGGCAGTCTGCTGTGTGGAAAACATGATGTTGAGATGCTCTGAAATGAAGCGTGTTTCAGAAACACATGTCACATCCATTAGCAGGAGTCTCTTATGCCGCTCTTCCGGTCGCGAGCGTTTGGAGGGAGACGCCGTTGGTTTTGGCCCATGTTTTTTGGCACTGAAGGGGGATTGAGCATTTCTGCGTCCCACCGTTACCTGGCGAGAGCGTCTGGAAAGCCAGCTTGAGTTTGGTCAACCTGGCCAACATAAACAGGTGCTGCTTCAGATGCTCTGTCTTTAGATGGTCCCTCGCCACTCGCCAAATTAATTCACTTCATTCAGACACTCGTAAACAGACATTACTGCCTATTTATAAAGAGATGTTCTCTGCTGGACTGCTTTGATGGATGTTTAGAGCTAAATAGTGTTGGGCAGCATACAATGTATAGCCATTTTCTGTAGAAAACAGCAAGAAACATCAGGCTGTCAAATTTTTTTTCTGTCATTTGTAATGAAAAATTGACTAGAATATTGAATTAATGGCCAGATTGAAAGAGTGAAAAGCTCTTATGGTTTTAAAAGACTACTGTCAGAATTTAAGAAAGACATGGAGTGAAACATTAGCACTGCTAAGAGTAAACAAAGGTGTTTCCACATCTGACATTATTGCATATGCATTTGCAGGAGTTTCCCTTTCAGATTCTTAAATTTATGATATGAGAGTATGGCCCAATCCCAATTCCCCCCCTTAGCTCTTCCCCTTCCCCTTTTGCGCATTCACGTGAAGAGGTAGAGGTGTCCCAATTCTCTTTAGTTTGAAGGTGTAGGGCTAAGGGGAAGGGCTAGACAGCCCTTGAAATTGAGATTTTTTTAGGACCACACTCGAAACCAAGAGGTACAAACATTTCCCAGAATACACCATCTACAACAGCAGCATAGCTGCACATGGAAGTCAGGAGAAGCACTTAAGAGACAGTTACAAGCTTTTTGCCACTCTATATTCTAATAGCATGATATTGTTGCCTTCAGTGATTTCCTGAAGACAAATACCAAAAAATAATGCAACTGGAAAAACTACAGCAGTCGCCGTCATCGATCTCATATGAAGCAAGAGATCGCGATGACATATGATGAGGTGTGCAGGTGCTGTAGTGCTGTCCCAATTCTTGGGGGTAAATTTTGAAGCTCTTCCCCTTAACACTTTGTTTCAAGCGCCAAGGGGAAGGGGTACAAAAATAGAATTGGGATTGGGCCTATTTCAGGTAATCATGATTTGTGTGATTTACTAAGATTTGCAGTTTCAGACACTTGTATTTACACTGGTTGTTACGTTCGCCCGCAGAATGTACCTTGGGATAATGTGTGTGCGCGCTTCTGTTTGCATGTGTTATTTTAGGTGTGTTTCATGGACAACCGACACTGGAGGATCCACATTCTATGTTGATGAGGTTGGCCACTGATGCTGTGATCGCGACAGCAATCGCTGGTTGGCGTATTGTTTAAAAAGCCGGCCCAAACTGCAATGACGATGATTCTCTCTCACTCTCACTTTTTCTCCTCTGACTTTTGTGGTGAACGGGTCTCCGTGAGGACAGTGTCTCTTGCGATGACTAGTCTGAGAGAAATTTGGTTTTGTTTTGATTTGTGTTAGGCCTAAATGCTCTTGTCTAAAATCTATGTGAGATTGCAAAGTGTTTGTTCGAGAACTCATCCAGTTGAGTAATACCTCAGAGAGGATGTAGAAGTGAGTAAGGCCCAATCCCAATTCTATTATTGTACCCCTTCCCCGTTGTCCTTTAAAACGAGTGTGAAGGTAAGGGCTTCAAAATTTACCCTTAAGAATTGGGACAGCACTACAACACCTGCGCACGTCATCATTTGTTATCGCGATCTCTTGCTTCATATGAGATCAGGCGATGGCGACTCCTGTAGTTATTTCAGTTGTGTTATTTTTTGGTATTTATCTTCAGGACATCACTGAAGGCATATACGTATGTTATCATAACGATCTAATGTGGCAATAAGATCATAACTGTACTGCGCATTTACACTGTGGCCACATTCATCTACATAAACACACTAAAAACAACTCAAACACACAAGCTCATTCTCAGCCACTAGACTTTTCTGACAGGGTGTTCGAGTGTCATCGAGTGTCAGAATGCTGTGGGACTGCTGCACAGGGGTTATTATTAAGGATTATAGATTGCAAAATTTAGCGTTTTTTTATAAAAGCATGACGGTAAAACATGAATGCGGTTATGAATATATTAAAACATGTGCTTGTTTTTTGTAAAAATTTGAAGTAATGACAAAAAATACAAATTTGTGGCTCTCCTTCTGGGTGCAGCGAAATTTTCTTACTCTATAGTTTCGAGTGCGGTCCTGAAAAATCTTTGTTCTAAGGGCTATCCCTTCCCCTTAGCCCTACAGCTTCAAGCTAAAGAGAATTGGGACACCCCTACCCCTTCACGGAATCGCGCAAAACGAGGGGAAGGGGTAAAGGGAAGGGCCAAGGGGTAGAATTGGGATTTAGCCTAAGTCCCGCGACATATGTTTACAACACTCAGATTAATTTCTGTATTATTCCATTAGATACAGGAGAGTGTGCTTTTTTTGTGTATGCTTTGTTTTTTGGTTAGAGTAGTTTAGTTAAGTCATTTAATACATTGAAGATGTTTCTTTTTAGGATAGAAAGGGTGTTTATTTAAAAAAATGTAACCAATGACTTTTCATTAGCACCAAAACAATCATAGCAACTCGTTTAAAGAGCCCCTATTATGGGTTTTTGAAAATGACCTTCCATGTAGTGTGTATCACAGCTCTTAGTGAAGTGAAATATCCAGCTAAAGATTAAATCTGAAAGTGGACAGTTTTTAAAACTATTGATTTATCTATAAAAGAGTCGACTCATAGTGGTTTAAATGAATCGTCTTCATAACGAATCTTCAGCTGTTTCGTCGTTACGTCATCGCGAAACATAATGGTTGCGAGCGCAGCCCTGGCAAAATTCAAACCTGCAGCCCCGCCCACTAACACAGCAGCAAGACGCTCATGAAGACGCTGTGTTTACCTGGATATTATTGGAAGTGTGAGGGAAAGGAGTCGTTCAGAAATCTGCACGCTTAGTTTCTGCCTCCATCTTGTAATGGACAGACGACACCAGGGGTGCAGGCTAAATAATGACAAATTATTAGGTACAGAGGCTGGCTGCTGAAAGCTGGAAAAGGCTTGCGAATGGAGAGCGGGAGCCCGCGGAGATAGCTTGTCAGAGGACAGAGGATGCTACAACCTCCCAGCTGGGAATGTGATCGTTTAGAAAAGCAGAGTACAGGTAAGCCCTTAGAACATATAGCAGTTCACGGACGAGGTGCCACAGCAATGATTGCAAATAGAAATGATCTACATGTTTTGTTACTAGTAACCGCGTGTACTGTATCAGGTTAACTCTTTATATTCTCATATCGCGTCTAATTCAATGTTGTAAACACGACGCGTGCTGCTTTGTTTACAGATTTAAATGTTTTTGTGAGCTTGTTCCACTGCCATTTGTCGTTGCTATGGCCACCGTTAGCTGATCATGCACACGTGCAGCCGTCAAGGTTCAGAATAGTTCAGCTTTTGCTGCTGTGTGGATTAAAACTGAATGTGTGTCATACTTAACATACGCAATAAGCTAGTGTTTAACTGCACTGCTTTCGGCGCTGAGGTGTCTGAATAACACTGTTGAGAACCGGGTACTGTTTACTGTGGTGTTAGTAAGTTTACTTTGAAGCGTGTTTCGGGCGTCCACTGCGATCCTATACCAATGTTGGCGACCCGGGGGCTTGATGAACCATGCTGGGCATTTTACTGTCTCGCGCTGAACGCTGTCGACCAATGGCAACAGGCTGTCATCGGTCCAATCAGCGCAGATTAGCTTCGCGCTAAGCAGGGGTTTGGAAACAAATGAATCGCTGAACGATTCATATAGGAGTCGCTGGGATAATTAGGTAAAAATAAATGCATATTATAAGACCATGAGCATGTTTTTTGACCTTGCATACATATCAGTATGTTGCTGGAGACCCATAAAACTGAAATATGACCCTTTTCAATGTGTAATAGGGGCTCTTTAATAATTTTAACACCTCTATAAAACAAAAAAAATGCAAAACCCATTTTTTGCTTTTCCTCTTGGTAGATTGCATCTAATCAGGTATCAGTCAGACAGAATCATTTTGAAAATCTGATACTGTCCTCAAACTGAAATACACAGAAAGTTTTGTCTGTCAATCATTCTCCATTCTTTACATCAATCATTGCAGTAAAACTCTTCATGATCAGTCAGCATTCCTATTAGTAGACTTAAATAATTGAAAAAAAGTTTGCATAAAATTATCGTATATTTCTTGAGTTCATTGGTGTTTCTAAATCTTGTTAGCGAGTGTCTGTTAGATGGCAACACAAGGGCAGAAGACAAACCTAACTGGAAAGGTTGATGAAAGATTATTCATAGCCTATTTTGCTCTGTCTGATCTATCACGGTTTGATGGACTGTCAAATAAAATCAATATCACATTTACGATCAAGCTCGGGCACTGAAATTCAGGAAAACATCGCTTTTGCTTGTGCCATTCAACTGAACTATATCTTAGGGACATTTTTCTTAAAAATATTAAATTAAAGACTCTCACTAGACCTACTTTTGGAGGTCTCCACCTTCTGAATCATACATTCGACTTTATTATCATTAAATGATTCAGTATGATTTTAATTTTGGAGTTATATAAACAATTGCATAAACATCAGTGTTCTGTATTGAGTAATTTCAGTAAAAAAATAATCATATATCGTGTCTGTGACTACATTCTGGTGAACCCTGTTATATCAATAATAAAAATGCAGAACAATCTGTAAAGCACTGCTCAAAGTGATGTCACTTCCTCTGGCAGGTAACTGTTGAAGGCATTAAGGCGTTTCGTTATTCTTCTCTCATTCATTTGGGCAAAATGTTTAGGATATGCCAATGGCCTCTATGCACAGCTAGAGTTTTAAAGCCAATGATAAACTTCCAGTAAAAACTTAATGTTACTATTTTCAACTTCACAAGGTTGTTTTTACAGCATCTATGTTGTAATGTAATTACAATACATTCAGTTGAATAGACTTAATCATTCATTTAGTTGTTCAAGCGTAAAACAAGGTGAAAGACCGTTGTAACCACTAGCGTCGTCAGTAGCAGTCTAGCGCAGAAATCCCATTTGAAAATACTGGGGTAAAATAAACTGTCATATTTTAAAGACTTGGCGGGGGGGAATTGAATTTAATGCAGTGCCTCTTGTCCCACTTCATATTGTATATCTAACAGGCAGTGAAGATCACTGATTTTTAAGGAAATCAGATCTTCATTCATTCATTTATTTTTTAGCTTAGTCCCTTTAATAATCTAGGGTCGCGCAGCGGAATGAACCGCCAACTTATCTAGCACATGTTTTACGCAATGGATGCCCTTCCAGCTGCAATCCATCACTGGGAAATGTCCAAACACACCCATTCACATCCATACACTAAGGACAATTTAGCTTACCCAATTCACCTATACCGCATGTCTTTGGACTGGTGGGGGAAACCGAAGCACACAGAGGAAACCCACACCAACACGGGGAGAACATGCAAACTCCACACATAAACACCAACTCACCCAGCGGAGGCTCGAACTAGCGACCTTCTTGCTGTGAGGCGATCGTGCTTCCCACTGGCCACCTTGAGACCTAAAATCAGATCTTAAACGTGACAATTTTCTAATGGAAAGGCAGTTCACCGGAAGCCCTTAGGCTGCCTGGCTGAAAATTAAAAGTATGTGTGCATATAGCCCATTGTAGATTAATTATGTTAACTCTGTTACTGTGATATTTCAGTGAATTTCTTATTTATGTTTTAAAAACAATAATATAATGGAAATATTTAAAATTGTATTTTAGGCAGGCCATGAGTATCTGATTTGAGATTAGCATCTTGAGCTAAAGCACAAAATGGTGGGAAATGTCAACTCTGTTACTCTCAACTCTGTTACTGTTGACTGTAACGGTCGACTTTGTTACTGTTGACTGTTACTGTCCACTGTTATGGTTGACTGTAACAGTGGACAGTAACAGTTAACAGTAACAATTCTGTTACTGTTACTACAGTAACAATTCTGTTAACTGTTACTGTCGACTCTGTTACTGTCAACCCTGTTAGTCAACTCTGTTACAGTTTCTGTCGACCCTGTTAGTCAATTGTTACTGTTGACTCTGTTACAGTCGACTCCATTATGATCCACTCCGTTACTGTTAACTGTTACTGTCAACCCTGTTACTCAACTCCGTTACGGTCAACTCCGTTACGGTCAACTCTGTTACTGTTAACTGTTACTGTCAACCCTGTTACTCAACTCTGTTACGGTCAACTCTGTTACTGTTAACTGTTACTGTCAACCCTGTTACTCAACTCAGTTATGGTCAACTCTGTTACTGTTAACTGTTACTGTCAACCCTGTTATTCAACTCTGTTACTGTCAACTCTGTTACTGTTATTGTCGACACTGTTACTGTTGACTCTGTTACGGTTGACTCTGTTACTATTGACTGTTACTGTCGACTGTTATGGCCGACCCTGTTAGTCAACTCTGTTGTGTGTCGACTCTGTTACTGTTGATTGTTACGGTCAACTGTTACTTTTACTGTACGGTTGACTCTGTTACTGTCAAACCTGTTAGTCAACCATGTTACTGTCAACTCTGTTACAGTTACTGTTGACTCCATTACTGTCGACCCTGTTAGTCAATTGTTACTGTTGACTGTTATAGTCGACTCCATTACGGTCGACTCCATTACTGTTAACTGTTACTGTCAACCCTGTTAGTCAACTCTGTTACTGTTATTGTCGACTCTGTTA
>CAIGQZ010031449.1:1884212-1897532 GCA_903798205.1 Danio tinwini | reverse complement strand
ACTAGTAACTATTTACTTGAGTAATTTTTTCATCAGATACTTTTTTTTTTACTCTTACTCGAGTAACTTTTTAAGATTGTTACTTTTACTTGAGTAAAAAATTCTGCAAGTACTTGTACTTGACTATAGATTTTGGATACTCTGCCCACCTCTGGTGGATTTAATAATGGAAGTCAATGGGGCACAAAAACAGCCATGAACATAAACGGTGTAGTAAATTTGCATCGAGTGTATTTTTGAAAACTGTTTTCCCCAAAATACATGTGAAAATAAGATTTGTCACGAAAAGCATCCCTATTACTGAAATACAAAGAAAGTTGTGGTCAAATTAAGACTCAAAATCAAACCAGAGTGGATGAAAACATCCCCAACAGCACACAAGGGTTAAACAGAGACAGAACAAGATACATTGCAGATGTAAGTTCAATTTGATTTCAGATATATCTGCATAGTTGAGTTAAGACAAGCTTAAAAAAAAAGATGTTCAATTCTGGTCAATCTCTGGTAAGCAGCCACGACTCAATTAATTGCAATTCGAGCAGGTAACATAAATTAACACCAGTCACAAAGCGAAACCAATCTGTTCCTGGGAAACTCAAGCCGAGTCTAAAATAAACGTCCAGATTCATTCCAGTAATGCAGAAATTGAGTTCATTCATTTAGTTTCAGTCTAACATCGACCCCTGCAAAACAAAAAGGAAGTCTTGATATGAACAATGCAGGACAAACACGTCAACTACTAGCCTAAAATAAAATCCAAATGAAGATCTCCAATGAGGGCTGGTTTTATGTCTTGCTCTTGTGCACGTCAGGACAGCGGGGGTCTCTGTATCGGACCATCCGTCATATTGTCAGGTCAGTGGCGTCAAGTGCCAGCAAGTGTGACATTCCTTCGTGCACTAGACCACCAGAACGGGAGTGCGCTTTACACACACACACACACACTGTCCTGACCCCGGACACACATCTGGACGGGAAGACGATATGGTATGTACACCCCCTCTTTATCGAGTGTATCACTCCTTCCCTACCCCCTTGCCAAATGTATGGGAGCTCAAAAGTTGTCATGTCTAAAGGCGAGAAGAAAGTTGATGAGTATTTGTATCGTTAATCATAAATACGTTGCTGTTTCCACCTGGTATTAACATGCGTTTACACGCGTCTCGTGTGACAGCTTGTTTTTCTGAGATTAATCCTCTCATTTCATCAGGTTTTTCATCACTTTTTGTTTGACGAGTGCTATTGGATTAACACACATACGCTGTAAAAAAGTAAAAATTTAAAGGTGCTGTATGTAAGTTTTTGTCTCTTCTAAAGCATAAAAACACCATAATATGTGTGCAGATATTGAAGAAACATGCCAAGTGGACACTTGTTTAACTGAAAAACAATGCTGAAGTCAGATATTCTGCTTAGAAAATGGTTTTTCCGTGCTGGAACGCTCTTTGCTTTGGTAAAGTTAACCTGCACAATGCCAGTTTAGCCAATTATTCAGCACCCTAAGGTTGCCTTGTTGGAAAACAGCATATTTCATTCATTTATTCAGAAAGGCTCTGAAAGCATGCGTCCGTGACTAAAATGCAACAGTGTCAGTGGACACTATCAGATGTCAAAATGAGACAGATTCAGTTCCACATGAGATTATTAATTAGCAAATGATATAAATATTACGAGCGTAAACATTAGGTAAGCAGGTTACATTGTAACCGCGTGTCCTGACAACACGCTTCGTGACGAGATACGCAGTGATGAGCAGTTTGGCTGTTTGAACAAAACGAAACACGACAGAAATTTAAATGGTCACGAAGCACCAGAACACATGTTTTGAGCTGTTGACAGTCATATATGTGTCACGCGCTGCTATTAACACTATGAGGACACATATATCTCACTAAAAAGTGAAAATTGGTTGTTTTTGCGTTGAGCTAATTCGTTCTTGCGGTTTGAAATGAATTTTTGAAGCTGCGTTACGGCGATTAGATACTTGTGTGTATTCCAGCGTGGAGAGTGGATGTCTGTACCGGTGAGTGCATTGTGACGTCTCTGAGTGTGCGGCATTAATTCATGAGAAAGACTTGGTTCAAACCAATCAGCTCTATTGTGCATGATATGCAACCATTAATATGCATGATAGCTTCGAAGACTGTTTTACCCGTTACAGTGTTCAGACGACAGAGATAGGCCACGTTGTGTTGCGAATACAATTTAAAGAACGAGAATTTGGAGACATGGGTCGTCAGTGTTGTGTTTATTAATGTGCTGCAACGAAGGTTTTGTTTTCATTTCCTCGCTATGAGAGCGCTGCTGGACTCACGTGTGGATTACAGTGCACGCGACAGACTAAAACTAATTTAGTCACACAAAGCTGATGCAGATTCTGTTGTTTCACGAATGGGTTATATCTGCACAGAAGTGTTGTTCAGCCACTGAAATCTTCTGGCGAAAGATTGATGTGACGATTTTCAGTTTCATAAGGACCCTTTTACAGCATGGAGTTTTTTTTGTTTTTGTTTTTTTAAACAGTTTTACATAATGTACCAACAAAACAATAGGGATGGCTGACGTGAAACGAACGTTTCGACACAGTGTCGAGATACCAAAGCGCAAGTGTTTCGAAACACTGCACCGAAGCATGATCCGAAACACCCAGGTCACGTGACTAAAGTGTTTTGAAACACTTGGTGATATGACTGAAGCGATCCAAAACATCGATCGGGGATGCGTTTCTCAAAACCATCGTTAGCCAACTAAGGTCGCAAGTTGTGTCGTTACAAACATAGTTTGTTGATTTGCTGTTTCCCAAATCCATCGCTCCAACGAACATTCGCAAACTGTGTCGCAAACTTGAGCACTTGAAACGACACCTCTGGAGCTGTAGTTAGAAGCATAGTTCCTGGCTGTGTTCTATACCCTTTTATCCCCCCTATGCCCTATTCATTTAGAACATTCTAACATTCAAAGTTGGAATTATTAAAAAAAATAAAGCATTAAGATCATCTCTCTTAGGTGTAATTTGCTTTCAAAGTATTTTTACAGTTCAGTTTTAGCGTTCTTCATGTTTACAATTGTGCTCCCTTCGCAGTGCACTTTGAAAACATTGATATCATTTGGAACACAGCCTCATGGCGAAAGCTATAAGAAATTATGTTACGTCTCCAAAGCTTGTTAAAATAAAAAACATAGCATACGTTAATTCTTTTATTTTATAGTGGGTTATTTATTAAGTTTCTCTACTGTATATGACATGGGTCTGTTGGTTAGAACTTTCTGCTGTGGTTTGCAAGTATCAATTTTTTTAAATAAATAAAAAATATCCTTAATAATAATAATAATAATAATCATCATCATTATTATTAATATTATTATTAAAGTAAATATATTTATAATAAATAGCCTCATTATTTATTTTATTTATTTATATGATGTATATATGATATTAGAATAGTGTTAGCTTTTATAAGTGATTTTATGTTTTAGAATAGAATATGTAATGTTCAACTTCACAACAATATTAGTAAAGCAAACACAGGCTCTATATTTGCCATTTACATACATTTCAATTTAACATGGAAAGCGAGTGCATGTTTTTACCAAAACTAATATTGGATTTTATTTTAAATGCCTGTTTGTGTAAAACAATATAATTTGCACAAAGAAATTATGGGGTTGTTCTCTAAAGAAGCTACTCCACCCAGTTTAGAGCATCATTATGGGCGTTTTACTTTATAACTAACGTGGTTCAAGTGAAGGATCTGCAACAGAGAAACTAGGGGTTTTGGGAAACACTCATCACTACATCGTTCTTTTGCCAAACGATGCATCGAACTATGATAGTTCAGCCGCGAGTTACGTCGTTGTTTGGGAAACGCACCCCAGTTGAGAAGCATTTCGAGACCTGGCGAATGTGCATTTGACTGACAGGGTCAGAAAATTCTTCTGTTTCGTATGGCCTAGTGGACCGTGCATGTGCATGTTGTATCTGAGCTCCAAATGACTTTTGGGTTCGAATCCCGACTTGTACAAATACTTCGAAATCACGATTTTATGTATTTTAATCATGTTACTGTTTTATGGTGTAGTCTAGATAGGATACAGCTGCTGATACGCCATCAATACAGCATCGTTTTTGTAACACTGTAAAACAATCATTAATATTTTTACAGTACTCTGATGGTTGGGTTTAGGTTTTTGGTAGACATTAATAAAATACAATAAATGGGAAATATAATGAATAATATAAATAATTCTTGTTAACTTCTGTCCACAACCGTGTCTGATCAAGCAACAACCCTGTTTTATGACCAAAACAAGACATTTATTGACAAAGTATTTATTCGGATGTCAGACCAATGTTGAAACAAAACAATACAAGAACAGAGCCATTCAAACTGATATTAAAGCAGTTCAAAATAGCTGAATCAGCCTGGATTCAAACCCACTATCCCCACATGGTAGTGAGGAACCCTAACCGCTCCACTAAACCACTTAAAGGGTCAATTCTACAAAGTGGAGTTTAATACCTCAATTTGCTCAACTGTTCTTTGCTGAAGCTGTTCCAGTGCAATACATAAAAAATTACCACTAGGTGTCGCCGTAGAGTGGGGTTTCTAAACGTTTCGAAGCTTCGACACATTTGCTTCGACTGTTTCAGTGTTTCATGAAGCCTCGCTTTGCCCACCACTACAAAAACACACACACACACACACACACACACACACACACACACACACACACACACACACACACACACACACACACACACACACACACACACACACAAAACAGCCAAACCTGTATGCAGGAAAGGTGGCCATTTTAAAGTCAGGGTTCTACCATTTTACATGACATCATAGGGGGAGATAAAACAAGGAAACCATTGATTTCGATGAAACATGCTAATCAGACACTTTTTTTTTAAAAGATATTTATTTCCTTTTTATGTGCCCTCTCATTTCCCCATATTTCTACTAAAATTTTTGCTACTTTGCTACATATTGCTACTTAAATTTAATTCATAATTCCCTTGTTTAAAAATGAACTATACTTTGTAGAGACTGTGTTCTGTTTTATGTGTACTGTAAATCTTTTGTTGTTATTGCAATAAATAAACAAATAAATAAATAATCACGCCATGTGATCGGTCATAATGACCGCTGCAACTTTGAGCCCCGAAGTGTCCGGCTTTACGGCTCCGTTTTCAACTACGCCCCCACCTGCGCTCGACTAATCTCGTTGATCACTGGCTGCAGCTGTGCTTCATGTCGAACGCACCTATTGTTTCCATTTCCCCAATGATCAGGGTTCTACCATTTTACATGACATCATGGGGGGGGGGGGGGGAATCAAGGAAACCATTGATTTTGATGAAACACGCTAATCAGACACTTTTTTAGATATTTATTTCCTTTTTATGTGCCCTCTCGTTTCCCCTTATTTCTCATGCATTTGTTATATAGGCTACTTAAATTTAATTCATAATTCCCTTGTTTAAAAGTGAACTAGAGACTGTGTTCTGTTTTATGTGTACTGTAAATCTTTTGTTGTTATTGCAATAAATAAACAAATAAATAAATGATCCCGCCATGTGATCGGTCATAATGACAGCTGCAACTTTGAGCCCCGAAGTGTTCGGCTTTACGGCTCCATTTTCAACTCCGTCCCCGCCTGCGCTCGGCTAATCTCATTGATCACCGGCTGCTGATTGATTTTGATGAAACATGCTAATCAGACACTTTTTTTTTAGATATTTGTGAGATGTCTATGTTGCATGTTACTACCATATGTGTTGTCTCTTAAATATTTTTGACATGCTTCAAAATGTGTATCATTTTTCAAATGGTATGCTAACAAAATGGGTGGAGCCAAACTCTATAAAATGGCTCCTGCATGTCAGCCATTTTAGGAATTAAAAATCACATACAAGAAAGGTTTTATGAAAGCGTACAAATCTATACTGATGGATCAAAAGACCCAGTCACAGGAGTTTCAGGCATAGGTGTATACGTTCCTACATTAAAGAGAAGAATTTCTAAAAGATTATCAGACAAGTTATCAATATATTCTATAGAAACAAATGCACTAATAATAGGACTAACATGGGTGGAAGAAATATGCCCTGAGAGGGTAGAGATGCGTTCTGATTCAGCATCAGCATTATCATCTTTAATTACTCACAGATCACCCAGAGAAGATTTAATTTATGAGGTATTCACACTTTAATATCGTTTATCGATACCTGCGCATAAAGGAATATAAGGAAATGAAATGGCTGATAAATTGGCAAAGAAAGCATTGAAAAGTAATAAATTAGATATTGGAGTTCTCTTAAGAAAAGGTGAAATTAAATTTATTATTAAGGAAATATATATAAAAAAAGAATGGCAAGGAATCTGGGATAGCGATAAGAAGGGACGGCATTTATATAAAATAAAAAGATAGAGACAAAAAGAAATGTATATGGTAGGAACAGAAAGGAAGAAGTTATATTAACTAGACTGAGGCTTGGACTACGGTGGCCGGGAAGTGCAAAACAATATTACAAAATGTGAAACACTTTGACAAAGCTCGGGACAAATTTACATTTTGAAAAACATTTTTACCTATCATAAAACACAATGACAAAGAAAAAACAATTTTACCAAGGACGAAGCAAATTTACATTTTAGAAAAAAATTAACAAGACGCAAAACACTTTTACCAGTCCCCAAACAAATCTACAGATTATTTACAGAAAGGGAATGTACCGCACACCGGAAAATATCAGCTCGCGTGACTTTGTAGACACCGTTTAACATGAGTCTACAACTATAAAAGTCATGGTTTGACCAAGTGCGATTAAAACATCATTTTGTCATTTAGAGCTATACTGAGAAAATATCAGCGTGAGAGTTTGTAGAAACATGTAAACTAGTACATGGAATCAATCAAAGCACAGCATATGTTGACTGATAAAGATATCAAAACCGGCTTCAATGTTTAATCCTGAATAGCTCAGCTAGATAGCTCTATTGATACTCATGCTGAACCTTTTGACTTAGGTTCGAATCCTGTTGATGACATGTCAATTATAATCATTTTTTTACATTATTTTGGTTGTATACTGTTCTGCCACCAATATTAAAATCTGTTTACACCGTGTACACTTGGCATCATGACCACGATTACAGCGTTGTAAGAGGCCCTTGTTAAAATATTGAACACATTGATGCAGTATGTCTAGTGTTTCCGTCTGGTCCGGTCCTTTATAAACTCCAAACACAGACCACACAAAAAGCAAAACCGCGTTAAGCTGCTCGTGTTTGCCACAAAACGGGCAAAACATCCCTCGACCGCAGTCCACATTCTGTCACCATAAATCTTATTTACGCCATGTACTCCACAACACGAATTTACCGTGCTCAGCACCAATGACAACAACACTTTTCCCCACGTCACTCCTGGTGTGCGGTACATGCCGCATCACTTCCGGTGTGCGGTACATTCCCTTTCTGTAAATAATCTGTCGATTTGTTTGGGGACTGGTAAAAGTGTTTTGCATCTTGTTAATTTTTTTCTAAAATGTAAATTTGCTTCGTCCTTGGTAAAATTGTTTTTTCTTTGTCATTGTGTTTTATGATAGGTAAAAATGTTTTTCAAAATGTAAATTTGTCCCGAGCTTTGTCAAAGTGTTTTACACTTTGTAATATTGTTTTGCACTTCCCGGCCACCATATTGGACACACTAGATTAAATTCAACTATGTCAATACTGGGAGTTAAAGAAAATGATTTGTGTAAATATTGTGGAGTCAAGAGAAACCGTAGAACATGTCATGTTTGATTGTAGGAAATATATACAAGAGAGGAGGGAATTCATAAAATATTTAAATAATAATGGACATAAGGATAGAAAGTTAAAATATATTATAGGGATAAATGTTAATAGGGATAGTTTAGAGTATAGGGTAATACATTATCTATATAACACAGGACTGAGCGACAGATTCTAATTAATAATTTAAATTAAAATGTATTAAGACCCGGAAGGACTAAGTCTGGAAGCAGGAGGAACTGAACACGCAGTGTCCTGAGTCCTGAGGGAGAAATTTAGGTAAGCACAATGGTATATATATATATATATATATATATATATATATGAATGTGGAATGTGGACATGTGGATATGACACCAGCCCGCCAGAAAAATAAAAGAAGAAGAAGAAGCCATTTTAGGAAGTTTTTTTTTTTTTTTTTTTTTTTTCTTGTGTGGATGGTTGTTGTGTTTAAGCCAAACTGTTTGCATAGCCAGAACACACATTGATTCTGTCAATTTTGTATATAATTTTGTTAAGAAAATTTGCTGGGAATCCACAGTTTTTTTGCACTTAAATAAACACCTTGGACTGAATTTATCGCTCGTCACTGGTTTTGTACATCTGCACCCTGGTTCATCTTAACATACACTACGGACAATTTTTTTTAGCTCACCCAATTCCCCTCTACCACATGTCTTTGGACTTGTGTGGGAAACCGGAGCACCCGGAGAAAACCCACACCAACACGGGGAGAACATGCAAGCTACACACCGAAGCGCCAACTGACCCAGCCGAGGCTCAAACCAGCGACCTTCTTGCTGTGAGGCGACAGCACTACCTACTGCGCCAGCGCGTTGCCCAGTATGGCTTAGTAATAAGTGTAATTTCTGCACGCTGTCAGCTAACCACTAAGCAAACAGTACTCACTTTAGGACAATGCGCATGAGAGAGTTATGACCATTATGACAAGTTTAGCTTGCTTCACAATTGAAAACATGCTAGATATAATAATAATACAGTTTTTCATTCAGAATTGTAGTATTATAAAGTTGTCTAACTGACGAATGACATGATCTAGTGGGCTGTCTGTCATCTTTAATGTGTGCGTTCGTGTTTCATGAGGCATGGCTTTGGAGGGCAGGGGAGGGTCTGTGGTTCAAGAGATTATGCTAAATCGTTAGCATTTTGGCAGATCACCGACTGCACCTTTAAATTCTATGTTGATTTCTAGGAATAAACACATCATTTTTGTTCCATATTGTCATCCATACCTAATGCCAACACCTAAACCTATTCAGAAAATATTCCCAAAATCAGTGGATTAATAGTTAGATAACAATCATGTAGAAAAACATCTTGGCTGAAAAAAAAAAACAGCATATGCTGGTAAGTTATGTTTTGATGCTGGTATGCTGGTCTAGCTGTTCTTGATGCTGGTCTTACTGGTTTTAATGCTGGTTTCAATGCTGGTCCTGCTGGTCTCAATGCTGGATCAGGACCAGCACTCAGGCCAGCAAGACCAGCATTAAAACCAGCAAGACCAGCATCGAGACCAGCATTGAAACCAGCAATGCCAGCACTAAAACCAGCAAGACCAGCATAAAAACATACCTTACCAGCATATGCTGTTTTTTTCAGTAGGGATATGCCTAACTGTAAGCCTAAACATAACATAAACTGTTAACATATCCCTAAATTCTGATTGGCTGATTGGGATGTTGTTTCAGGATCAACATAGATGTTGATTCAAGTTGAAACATTTAAAGCACATAAAATTTTTTTGTAAAATAAAGTTAATTGAATCGATTTGTGTTGGGACGACATGCAGGAATAGTGTGGAACCCAGCATTTTTGTATACTGGTGAAATCACATTAACCGATGTGATTGGTTACATTAACTGCCATGGAGGGGTGATAAAAGGACAAATTGATTTGATTTCTCCTGGGAATATGAAGAGGGGGAATACTTGTTAACATTAAGAGGTATTGATCAGCTCGAGTGGATCCCAGGCCACCCAGGCTTGGCCATTACTCACATAGACAAGACCGACTTTAGTGTCCTTTTCTCACAGTGTGCTTTACTGCATGTGTTTATTCAAGATGGCTACATCAGCACTTCAGTGTTGAGACATAAATAAAGGATCTACCATTCCCCCAATTGCCATACATATAGGTAGTTGACAAATAAAGCAGTAAAAAAACAAGACTTCTGTGTAAAACAGAAAGAGATAGTTATGCTTATGTAGTTTCAGGTCTGATGTTTAGGAGTCACTAACTTTGTACATTTTTTTTCACTCCATGTTTTCTTTCTGAAATATACCGTAAAAATGTATTGTCCTATGGTGTGACAGCAAAAATAAGTTTCAAAAATCTTAATAAGATACAAATAGTGTGAGATTAATTTACCTTCATTGGTGGACACCAAGTGTGACGTGGCTGGGATAAAAATCAGCACCTCCAAATCCGAGGCCATGGTGCTTCACCCGGAAAAAGGTGGTTTGCCATCTCCAGGTTGGAGGAAAATCCTTACCCCAGTATCTTGGGATTTTGTTCACGAGTGAGGTAAGGGTGGAATGTGCAGCGGTAGCAGTAATGCGATGTCATTGTGTTAAAGAAGGAGCTGAGCCGAAAGGCAAGCTCTCAAAATACTGGTCAATCTACGTTCCTTCTCTCACCTACTGTATGATCATGAGCTTTGGGTCATGACCAAAAGGACAAGATATTGGATACAAGTGGCCGAAATGAGTTTCCTTCGCAGGCTGGCAGGGCGCACCCTTATAGATAGGCTGAGGAGCTCTGTCACCTGAGAGGAGCTCAGAGTAGCAGTTCCTCCACATCGAGAGAAGTCAGCTGAGGTGGCTTGGGCATCTGTTTTGATGCCTCCTGGACGCCTACCTAAGGAGGTATTCTGGTCATGTCCCACCAGGAGGAGGCCTTGGGGAAGATTCAGGACATGCTATGTTTCTCGGCCTGCCTAGGAACACTTCAGGATTCCCCCCAGAGGAGCTGGAGGAAGTGTCTGGGGAGAGGGAAGTCCGAGGTTATCTCCTGAGAATGCTGCCCTTGCAACCCAGCCCCGGAAAAGCAGATGAAAATGAATGAGTGTTAGACACTTATTTTTATATTGTGTTATTTATTTTATATGAAATTATGAATATTAGTTTTTCTCAATGACTTGTCGGACTTGTTGAACATTTTTAATAATGAGAGGTGTCGCATTAAAGCACAACAAAACTTTATTTTATAGTGGATCCAAAAAATTAAGAATTACCTGAAAAATTCTCAGACAAAAATGTCAAATGTTCATATCATCTTAACAGGAGGCTTCAGTCACATGATCTTACACTCTCAGAAATAAAGGTACGTGAGCTGTCACTGGGCTGGTACCTTTTCAAAAGGGACACATTTGTACTTAAAGGGTCCATATTCGTACCTCTAAAGTATATATTAGTACCTAAAAATTTTAAGTGGAACACGTTTGTACTTTTTAGGTACTAATATGTACCCTTGAGGTATTAATATGGACATTTAAGGTACAAATTTGTACCTTTTGAAAAGGTACCACCCCTGTGACAGCTCGCATACCTTTATTTCTGAGAGTGTACAGTACATAAGGGCCTTTTAACTAATTCAAATGTTCAGTGGAATTGACTGATTTAAAATCTGCATATAGTTTTAAACACGAGGACATGGTTTTCAGTGACAAAATCTCATTTTCCTTTGTTTTTAGAAATATGTGAATGAAGAAAATGATTGCCATTTACTAAAATAGCCCCCCTCTAGTGAAATTAGACTTGAGGGCACCACAGTGACACAGTGGGTAGCACTATTGCCTCACAGCAAGAAGGTCAATGGTTCGAGCCTCGTCTGGGTCAGTTGGCATTTCTGTGTGGAGTTTGCATGTTTTCCTCGTATTCGCGTGGGTTTTCTCCAGGTGCTCCGGGTTTCCCCCACAAGACATGCGCTATAGGTGGATTGGGTAAGCTAAATTGTCTGTAGTGTATGTGTGTGAATGAGTGTGTATGGATGTTTCCCAGTGATGGGTTGCAGCTGGAAGGGCATCCGCTGTGCAAAACATATGCTGGATATGTTGGCGGTTCATTCCGCTGGCAACCCCAGATTAATAAAGGGACTAAGCCGAAAAGAAAGAAAGAAAATAAGACTTGAGGTCATTATTAATGATTTAACAATTTTCTTTTTAATTCATGAACATTATGATTTATTGGACTGTGCTTGAGACACACACCAAAAATCAAATAAACGTAATAAAACATGAGGTCAATGGAATATAATAAATGTTTTAAATGACTGAAATACCAATTAGATTAATCTTTTGTCATGTGTGATAGTGAAAATGCAATGTCACATCAACAACGCAGATATCTTTCCGATGCCAGGCATGACACAAATGTGACATTGGTGCTAAGAGCATAAAAAAAGTATAAGTGACTTCCACTCAGCCGAACCATCAAAACGAATTACTTTGGTCATGTATCATCTTGCTTCTTAACGGGGTCTGAACAGCCAGAGTAAAAGGGGTGACCTTGTTTAGAGGAGCAATTTTCATTCAATCATTCAATCAGGCTTGGGTTGCATATGCCAGAATCGTGCTCATCCCAGACGGAGGATCACAGGGTCAGGCCGGGCCAATGCTTTCATCTGTCTGCGATGGCGTCTGCTGGTGGAGACTCTGGAAATGCACCCAGAGCGTGGCTGTTGGACTAATCCATCACCACCACTGCATCCAATCGCTGTGTCTTGTCTATTAATACGCGTTTGATGATGATGGAAGTCGTTTGGATGGATTGTGTGGACGGAGCCAAGCCAATATGCCCATCTCAAGGCTTGATTGTGCTTATTCCATTTGTCATGAAAGGGCCTGGCCATGCTGGAGAGAGCAAGTATGCATCGGCGTCTTAGATCGTAATCTTTTCATGGTGCGGGCATTTCAGCACCATGAACCATGGATGATCTATGCCTTTGGTTTCGTTGATGCCTTTCACATGGACCTAAGTCCCAACAATTTGTTTGTTATACAAGTACATCTATCAAACCCCATGAAAATCTGAACGCCACTTATTGCTCGGTTCAAAGCCACAGACAGAAATGAAAAAAAAAAGAAAATTTCGAAATTTGCACTGGCACGCATCCATGGCCATGAAGAGGACAACAACAGGCGTTCCAGTTTGGTTTCCCGATGGCTCGATGCCACAGCTCTGTGTTGGTTTAGCTACGCGTCTCCTATGAATCTCAGATTTGCTCAATGGGCTCTCGGATGCAAAGCTGAGCACACACACACACACACACACACACACACACACACACACACACACACACACACACACACACACACACACACACACACACACACACACACACACACACACACACACATACACACACACACACACACACACACACACACACACACACACACACACACACACACACACACACACACACACACACACACACACACACACACACACACACACACACACACACACACACACACACACACACACACACA
>CAIGQZ010031449.1:1873791-1884112 GCA_903798205.1 Danio tinwini | reverse complement strand
CACACACACACACACACACACACACACACACACACACACACACAGTGTTCCCTCACCCCTTTCCAATCTGAAGATAATTACAGGCAATTAAACAAACACTTTCCCCTGCTAAGTTGAAGCCCTGGTGTGGGTGCATTCCAGTCTGCATCCTTTGTAGGCCCTCACAATGTGGTCAAAGGTGCTCGCGGGGGAACAATAGGAAGGGTCTGTGTTATTGAAGAGACCAGGCTGTGCTCGAATGTGGATGAGCTACAGAAAAGGAGAGCTGGAGTGGGGTCCACTTCAAACAAGAGGAACCTAAGAGTGGAAACTTGGCCCATTTTCCTTGTGAAACAGGAAAGGACTGGAGAGTAATTAACCGAGGGTTTCAACTGAGCAGTCATCAAGGTGATACTACACAGCACGTTTCTAAGCTTTCAGCCACCAGCGCTGACCACACAAAGCTGTAAATTTGTAAGTGTCAGCACTGGAAGTAGGAACCTTGAAAACAGCCAGTACTCATTTGTGTAACAAGCTAAGACTGTATCTAAAATCGCCACCTGTACTCGTAAATAATATTATTTGAGGAAGCAGCCATTTTGGAGGGGTGTCTGAAACTATAGTGGATGTTCAGAAGTGCACTCGATCAAACCCACAATGCACAGCAATAACGAGTGTACAACCCATGTACACTCAAAAGCTAGAAAATATCCATAATGCACTGTGAGACCGCCAGATTAATTTCTGCGTCGCATACTACAGTGTCAATTCATTGTGTTTTAAAATAAAGTAATATTTAATTAAAGTAACATTTGTACCTCACAGAAATCAAAATACTTTGTTTACTACTAATAGCTTGCTAAGTGTTAAATAACTATTACACACTCTCAGAAGTAAAGGTACAAAACCTGTCACCAATTGTCAATGGGTTCACTTTTGTACCATACAGCTTCATATTTGTACTTTTAAGGCAAATATCAATTCCTAAAAAGTACAAATGTGTACCTCGTAGTACCTTAAAGCAGGGGTGCCCAAACTCGGTCTTGGAGGGCTGGTGTTCTGCAGAGTTTAGTTCTAGCCCCAATTAGACACACCCGAACCAGCTAATCAAGCTCTTTCTAGGTATACCAGAAACCTCCAGGCAGGTGTGTTGAAGTAAGTTGGAGCTAAACTATGCTGGAAATCGGCCCTCCAGTACAGAGTTTGTTCACCCCTGCCTTAAAGGAACAAAATTGTAAAAATTGTACCTTTTAAAGTACAAATGTGGACCTGTTAAATGCAAAAGTGTACCTTTTGAATAGTACCACCTCACGCAGCCAAAAAATCTAGTTTAAACAAGGCTAAGATGGTTGGCTGGTTTTAGCTGGTCGACCAGCCTGGTTTTAGAGGGGTTTTGGCCATTTCCATGGTGGTTTTCAGCCATTTCTTGCCTGGTCTTAGCTGGTCAGACTGGAAGTTGACCAGCTAAAACCAGCTATGTCCAGCTTAAACCAGGCTGGTCAAGCTGGTTTAAGCTGGTCATTTTCCAGCCTGACCAGCTAAGACAAGACTAAAAATGGCTGGAAACCAGACTGGAAATGGCCAAAACCCCTCTAAAATCAGGCTGGTGGACCAGCTAAAACCAGGCAACCAGCTTAGGCTGGTTTAAGCTGTTTTTTTTAGCAGGGCAGTCACAGGTTTTGTACCTTTATTTCCGAGAGTGTAGGGTCTGACTAAGTTTACACTCTATCCCGTCGAATAAATGTATAATAATAATAATTCCTTACATTCATATAGCACTTTTCTAGACACTCTTTACACAATGGAGGGGGCGGGGATCTCCTCATCCACCCCCAATGTGCAGCATCCACCTGGATGACTCGATGGCAGCCATGTTGCGGCAGACGTCACACAACACACCAGCTGATTGGTGTAGAGGAGACAGAGTGATGAAGCCAAGTATGATATGGGGATGGTTAGGAGGCCATGATGGAGAGAGGCCAGTGGGCAAATTTGGCCAGGATGCCGGGGTTAAACCCCCACCCCACTCTTGGGATCCTGGGATTTTTAATGACCACAGAGAGTCAGGACCTTATAATGTCTCATGCGAAAGACGGCGCTCACTGAGCAGCATAGAGTTACCTTCACTGTACTGGGACATTAGGGCCCACACAGATCACAGGTTGACTGCCCCCTGTTGGCCTCACTAACACCACTTCCGGCAGCATTTATCAACCAAGCACAAACAAAGCAACATCCCTTCAGTGCACTCATTATTGCTACAGTCCATTCTCTCATTTTCATTCACTCCTCTAAGGGACTATTTTAGTCAACTAATACAAGCAATAGTGAATGAGGGTATAGGGGGTGACTTCCGATACAGCATCTGTGTTTCTGGCAAGCTACGTCATACATTGTTCCAGTGCTTTTATTTACAGACAGTAACTGTCCTTGAACTGATGCGGGTTAAGAAACTAATTTGTTGGCCGATTTTTCAGTGGTCAGGGTGGTCAGTGGCCTTGACCCTTGCTTGCGGCTGGGCTGAATTTTAATTCTTTGCCAGACACAGAGGATCTGGGCTGTTTCTCTTTGAAGGACATCCAGTGACAGCAAGCACAGTCCCTTGGCAGGCCTGTCAGAGCATTGCAGCAGAACCAGACAGACAATGAGCTGTGTGTATGAGGTGCATTTGAGAGTCTCTGCCAGTGAGATATTTCGCCCCTTCTACAGGAAGCACAGGAACTCCCAGTCCCACTGGGTGAAGTTCTCACTTTTAACTTCCTGTTGACCACCACTTACAATTAATGGCATTATCCCGAGAGTAATTGATATGTCCCTTTTATGTATATTGAGGGTGTTTAAAAGAATAGCTCACTCAAACATGAAAATCCCCCCATAATTAACTTACTTTCAAGCAATCCTCTGCATATATAGCCTTTATCCTTGTCAGACAGACAATCCTGGCACTTTCATGTTGTATAATGGTGTTGGTTTATTTTAATGCTTGCAAAAGTGCATAAATCCATTATCAAACTAACCCATACACAACCAGGGGGTTTACGTGTGTCTTATGAAGTGGATTGGTGTGTTTTTTAACAGCAATATTTCACATTTTTGTAATCATCATGAACTGCAATCACTGACTTCCTGCTGAATGTTATGCGCAAATGGCATAACCATGACGCAAGATGTAAGGCAGGTAGCCACGTGCACGTGGAATTGTAAGAGTGATAAACTGTGTAACATTATACAGTAAAGCCGAGCCAACTCAATTGCTGGTAAACACACTGTGTGGTAAGGGGTTCCTGTGACACGCATCTAATATTAGAGTTTACACTACGAATACATTTTACGTCATATGTAGGGACGGATTAAGAACATATTAGGCCCTGGGGGTATATCAAACCCAAGAGCCCCAACATTGTTGTTGCTATTATTATTATTTTTTGCTAATTAATATTATTATCTAACTTTCCACTTTTTGACTTATATTTGATTAGTAAACAAAAAAAAACTTTTATAATAAAGTAAGTGTACAAGCATACAAAATTTATCACATAACTTTAAATCTTAAAAGGCTGGCAAAATCTGTAAAACACATTTGCAATACTTCCTAAACGAGTGCTTTACAATAATACTTTAACGAATGTTGATAAAAGCGCAACATACTACGCCTAGGGTTATCTTAAAGGCGGTTTTCTTAAAAAAATTAAACTATAGCTAAGCAGAAATCCCTAAAATATTGTTAAAACTCATGTGTCTAATTTTAAATTTGGTTTTGAGTCAATTAATTACAGAAGGTTAGCATGTTGTTGTAGTTTTTTTCCTCTGATATATTGTCTGATTAAAGCCAGCGCCAATATTTCATGGCTCCGAATTATTACTGTCGTTTCTATAAAGGGGAATTTCATTAAATTAACAGTTTGCTTTTTAACTGGTACAGTTAGACTTAAACCATATATTTTCTTGATACTGCGATGGACATTTTGATAACTGTCTGAGTAGGCTATTTGATTTTGGTCGGACGCTGTCTCGGTTATGAGAGGGCAGGATTGTGCAGGCGTGTGGCCGAGCGGTTTAGTCATGAGTCCATACGGTGTGATTCCACCTCTCCCGCCTTCTCTCACTGCACGTTAATAACGGATACTATTTGAATTTGATTTTTTGTTCTGCGATCCGCTTGGCTAGTTTACCTTTGACTGGACTATACTGGCTGTAGAAATATGGAACTGTGCAGCAAAATAAGGGACATCTGGAATATTCAAAACTGAGCTCTGCGCCATAGTTTAGTGGCGTCACTGTTTTTGAACAGCAGCAAGTCAAACGAAATTCTTCAAATTATCGGCATGCGAAAGCATAACGCAAAAAGGTGTTTCCCGCGTCATGGTGCAAATTAATTTTTCAGCCAATCAAGGGCCTACTTCTTCCGTCTGCCCTGGAGCTTCCTGCCACACCCAGCCCTTATGTTAATCCGGTCCTGGTCATATGTTGTATACATAAGTCGCTCAATACGTGCTGTCTTTCGGATGAGACGTTAAACCGATGTCCTGACTTACAGTGATCAATAAAACTCCCATGCCACTTCTCGTAATGAGAAGGGGTGTAACCCCAGTGTCCATCGGCCCCTTATGATTATGGCCTCCCAATCATTCCCATCCACCGCATTGGCTCTATCACTGTCTCTTTACTCCACCTATAGCTGGTGTGTGGTGAGCGCACTGGCGCCGTTGTCCTGTGGCTGCCGTTGCATCATCCAAGTGGATGCTACACACTGGTGGTGGTGTGAAGAGACCCCCCCCCTCATGATTGTGAAGCAGTTTGGGTGTATGGCCATACACAATAAATACGCTATATAAGTACACATTACATTACATTCACCAGCCATCGGAAGTCAGTGATTGAAGTTTGTTAAATGAAATCTAGAAATATTTGGATTCACTTCATAAGACAGGCATTAACCCCCTGAAGGTGTATGAGTTCATTTCACAATGGATTTTTGCACATTTTTAAAGCTTCAAAATAAAACCAAGCAACTCAAATACAGAAGAGACAGTATAAAATTTTTTATTTACTCCAACTGTGTTCATCGGACAGAAAAAAATTGCATACACAAAGGATGGCTTGGGGGTGAGTAAATTATAGGGTAAGTAAGGGTCCTTTCACACCTAGACTTTTGTTCTGGAACCTGGCGCATTTGCCCAGTTAGCGCGGTTCATTTGGCATATGTGAACAGGGCAATCGCGCTCGGATCCACGACAAAGCAATCGCTCCGAGACCGCCTGAATGAGGTGGTCTTGGCTCGATTGAAACAAACTCTGGAGCAGATCGATTGTAGTGAGAAAGCGATACGATCCGAGCCCGTCTATGTAATAGGCATACGGTTATATGAAGAGAGTATCATGAGTAGAGCAGGAGGTCATTCCAGACATCCCAAGTCTCCCGAAAGTTCCAGGAGTCTCCCGCAAATGCACAGAGACTCCCGGATGCTCGCAAACGACTGATAATCTCCCGGAAATCACAAGACTCCCTCCCGGTCCTCAAATATGTTGCGCTCCCTTATCACCACACTACCCCACCACATCCCTCCTCGCTCTTTAGACATGTCGTGCGCACTCTGTCAAACACCACCAAACCACCTCCGACAGCTGAGTGGGACTAAACCGTGAAACTCTTACCAATGTAAGGAGTTTCCTCACACGTGACTTGTTTTAGCTATTTTAGTTTGTTTAGAAACTTGAAAGCGAACCGCACCAAGAACAAAGAACAACAATGTAACAATTTTAATCCCTGTTTCAGAACAAATGAATCGATTCACAGGTGTGAAAGCACCCTTAAATTTTGGGGTGAAATAGGAGAATTCCATGCAATTCCGTTCAATATTTTTATTCACATGCATGCCTGATCACAGTAAAGACAGGATTAGGACACTTGTTCTTAAAAAGAGTGTTTGAGATGTCAACTGCCTAACTAGAATGGAATCCACCTTTTTTTAAATATCAACATGCACAGCATGCTTTGATCAGTCTCTACTCCTGGACATTGAGTAATATTCTTCCTGAGAGTTCAAAGAGATTCCACGGGATGTCCAGGCATGTGTACACTGCTTATCATTTACTTTCAGAACAAATCGGACAAGGGAAGAGTGGTGTGAAGCGGACATGGCGAGTGTGTCCATACCTTCCTGTTCACCCCTAGCCCTCCGCCGTTGGCCTGTGTGAGGCGGCGGTGTGTAGAATCAAACAGGAGTTCTCCCACAGGGACCACCCCACCCATCTACGAGGGGGTTTTGCTTGAGTGAAGCATTATAATGGCTCAAGGAAACAGTGCTTCTCTAAAAAACTTTCAGAGCTGTCAAACGGTGAAGATTAATGCCCGAGCGGGATCTCTCTTGGGGAATTAACTCTCCATTCTCTCCCCCCTTTCTCTTTCAGTGCTCCCACACTCAGTAAACGTACAAGAGCATCTCTCTGTCTTTCTTGCATTTGCCATTTATTTCCTTTCCTAAACATATGCATGTTAAAACATTTAATCCAACTTCAAAAGGTGCCACTCAATAGGCGCATCTGACAGCCAGGCCCAGATCAGCTGAAATGGGACTCAACGTGTCCTCAATCTGTTCTTGGGGGGAAAACTCTGCGAGGAGCTCTGATTCTTGATTGATCCGTGGCCATCGAACGCTTTTAAGAAGAGCAATCTCCTCGCTGACAGCGGAGGATCACACAAAAGAGGCTTTCTCACTGTACTTATTTACTAGCTTGACAGTTCGATCTTAGATGGCCAAAGAGAGGGTCACCCTAGGGTTGCCGGAGATGAAGAAAAAGTAAGTTTGTGTTACCAAAGCGCCCCTTTCTTGGGATAAAGATTTCACAGACAACACAAGTCCCTCATTTAACCCAATTTAAGGAAAGCTGTGGTGGAGACGGATTGATTTCTTTTGAGAGCTGTTGAGAATATGTGGACTGTCTTCACTCGTCTTGTCAGAGTTCGGTTGAAATTCCTTTGGGTTTGGGCTTTATTCAGTAATGGAATGAAATTTCTCCACTGGGGATGGACATTGGAATAGTTAAAGAAGCATAGTCACTGTGGCTAAAGACAGAACCATGTGAGAGACTTTACATTCATTCATTAATATTCTTTCGGTTTAGTCTCTTTTTCAAAGGTTGCCACAGCGGAATGAACCACCAACTATTCCAGCATAAGTTTTATGCAGCGGATTACAACCCAGTATTGGGAAACACCCATACAAACAAATTCACACACACTCATACGGTACGGACAATTTTGCTTACCCAATTCACCTATAGCGAATGTCTCTAGACTGTAGGGGAAACCGGAGCACCTGGAGGAAACCCACGCCAACACTGGGAGAACATGCAAACTCCACACGGAAATTCCAACAGGGCCAGCCGGGACTTGAACCAGTGACCTTCTAGCTCTGAGGCAACTGCTCTAACCACTAAGCCACCATGTTGCCCCGAGATTTTACAATATTTAAAAACTATATTCAAATTACTCAAACCAACTTTTTTGGTACAGTCCGGCCTGAAACCTGGTGCATGTTCGCTCAGCAAACCCAACGCGCACCCTCTCTCTTCAGTTCATGCTCGACACCAACAAGCAATTGTAGGTAAAGCACAAAGACAACCAAATGAAATGTATTCAATAAGAATTAAACACAAAGCACACGTCATCATTGAAGATTGCTCCCATCCCTTAAACATACAATTTCAGCTCTTGCCATCAAAAAGACGTTTTAGGCAACCTCAAGTAAAGAAAAATGTGTATCAAATGTCCTTTGTGCCGACTGCCATTAGACTTTTAAATACTGGGTTCTAAGTATGTAGTGAAGTTTATTTTTAAACTAATTTCGAGAGGATCACGCGCTTATGATTGCTTGCAGCCGGCCTCGCATTATTCAATTTATGATTCACCAATCAGACGATTCCTAAACCACTATAAATACCCTAGGTTCCATATGGCAGCCATCTTCGTTTTGAAGAATCCACCTTTCCTAGATGGGTGGCACGGTGGCCCAGTGGTTAGCCCTGTTGCCTCACAGCAAGAACGTCACTGGTTCTAGTCCTTACCAAGCCAGCCAGCATTTCTGTACAGAGTTTACAAGTTATCCCCATGCTTACGTGGGTTTCCCCCGGGTTCCCCGGTTTCCTCTCACCGTCCAAAAACATGCAACTTAAGTTAGTTTTTCTCAGTGGCTTTGGTGCATTTCTCACAACACTATTTACATTTGCACAACAGTTCATGCATTTCTCAAAACAATTAGTCATTTGTGCACATCATAGTAGCAGTTTCTCATTCCTTCCAGCAAATTGCAAATGCTTTTGGACATGCATCAATTGCTTTCATACAACTCTCTGCTGTTTGTAACATTATCATCTGCTTATGTCATGTCAGTCAAAATGAACTAAACTTGTGAATGCTGAATAGTCATTCCATATAAAACTAATAGTCCTCATTTCATTACTGGAGTCATTACATACACAAATGTTGAACTAGTGGTCAAAATCTGTCAAGTTCATTGTATTTAAAAACTTAAAAAAAAAAAATTTTCTGAAAATGTCTTCTAACTTGAACAGTTTCATGAATGATTTACAGACCTGTGTATGTTGTAGGTTCAGTTTCTATATGTACTGCAATATTGTTTAGTTGTGCTCAGCTCTACCCAAAGGGAGTTTATGTTGGTTGTAAATAAGAGTGTGTTTATTCTGCTGCACAATGCTGTGAATAAATGAATTGTAAAGAGCAAATGCAGTAAAAATGTGAAACATACATATTCAGTGTCTTGTACTCAGATACCTCACTAAATGCAGTGATGTCTAACTTTACTGTAGTTTTCAAATGGCTGTGCTAATAGTATATAGTGCTGTCTGGAGCATTTTCAGGAAGTGTCACCAAAATCTGACTTTATTGCATTGGATAAAATGTACAGAGTAAAGTGTCATATTGAAAACATGACAAAGCCATTTGACTATCTTGTTCATAAACAATGGTGTCAGGACTTTTCATCTTGATCACACTGACACTTTCATTGACATCAATACTTGCTTTTGAGGAATGCGCTATCTATTTAGAGCAAGTGACACGCTTTTGCAGGTTATCCACTAGGTTTTGCAGTTTGTACTAATTGTTTTGAGAAAAGCATTAACTGTTCTGCAAATGTAAATAGTGCTGTGAGAAATGCACCAAAGTGACTGAGAAAAACTGTAATTGACTAACCCTTATCTGCACCATAGACATGTTCCTAGTAAGTAGTTATCTCTTAAGAGCAATCACTATCTGTTCATTAGCTACTACAGCAGGGGAGTTCTCGAGATCTACCTGAGCTCAAACTCCCCTCTCGCCTTGCAAACGGGAGGAAGCCCCGGGCTCGAGGATCCTATGAGCTTAGGGCTTTCTCCATGGAGACAAGGACAGCATGCCAAATAAGCTTTATAATCAATCATCAGCTAAGTGTGAACTCTTGAAAAGGGTTTTAAATAGAGTTTTTAAGGTGATATATGTGATGACATTGAATGTATTTGTTTTGCTTGTTTTTTCTGTGATGTGTGTAATGTAAACGCTGATGTGGTTGTGTGGTGAAGCCAATGATAAGTTTCCACTTGTGGACAATAAAGAAAGTAAAGTATTTCCAAAGAACCCTTTTCACATTTCTGGGTTTCTCAGCAATAGATAGTTGTTAAATTCAGTAAACTAGAGCACTTAATGAAAGAGTACCACAATTTTTTTGTAGCCCTAGTTGGTCAAATAATAAAAGTAAAAACTTCATGGTAGTGTTTTCAGGACTTTAAGAAAAAGGACAAAAAAATGAATTGTGTGAGATTGATAATGGCAGCCAGAAGAGAAAACTAATTCAAATTTACTGTCTCACTCCCATACACACCAGGCCCGTAGCCAGCCAACAGGGTGGTTCTTTTTTTCTCAAAAAGTGGACCTTTTTGCAGTTATAAGCCACAGTTTCTATTTAACTATGACATTTTAAGCAGTACTTTTATTTATTTATTTTTTTGCTGGATTAGCTAATACAGTAAGATGTCATCATAACCACACTTTTTTAATGTACTACAAATATTTCCTAAAAATTAGCAATAAAGAAAAATTAAAACAAGAATTTTTTAAATATAAATTCATTACATCACATATCATTAGGAAAAAATAGGAATAAGTTAAAGTTTTGAAGTAAAAACAACTGTAGCCTACTGACATTTATTAGACAAAAAACAAACTGGCCAGCATTCAACTGTCCTCAGTCACAATTTGGCCATTTCAATACAAAATATTCATTAAAACATAATAATAACAATAATAATAATAATAATAATAATAATAATAATAATAATAATAATAA
>CAIGQZ010031449.1:1862095-1873781 GCA_903798205.1 Danio tinwini | reverse complement strand
AATAATAATAATAATAATAATAATAATAATAATAATAATAATAATAATAATAATAAACAATAATACCAAATTCTTCAAACTTTTTCTAGCCTCTTTGGTAAAAAAAAAAAAGTACATTTGAGAATTCCTGGATATCAGCAATAGCCAAAATATATTCAAATTAATTTGATATGCTCCACTTCTGGTGCTTCACATCTTTTTATTGCTCATTTTTATTTCAGGAATAAAGTCCAAGATTTACAATTAAAATTTCCTGCAAATGTTTTCTGTTTAAAAACAATACAGTAGTGAAAGATGACTTCTCTTACATTAGATTATAGTCCCACCGAAGCAACAGCCGACTTAAAGCCTTTTTCGCTTAATTATTTTCATTATTTATGATGGCATAGCAGTCAAAATAGGACAAATGAGCTCATGTATGGGACAAATTCTGCACCTTTGTCAGTGAGGGGTGGGTCTTCCAAACCCCCCCTGGCTACAGGCCTGAAAAGTTAGAACACGTGTTTTATGCTTATAGTAAACAGGTTTTTAATAGAATTTAACAGAAACACCTACAGGTGTTTCAGGCGCAGCTCAGATTATTTTATTTATATTAATATTGTCTAAAAAAATGATTAGACCTGTCCAGTTTTATCTGGAATGCATCCCAGATCACCTTCTGAAGTGTTTTGAGCGATCGGATTTATATCTGATCAGAATAAAACGAATGAAGTGACCAAAACACAGACATGACGGCATTAGCACCTTTTGCTGTGAAGTGAAATCTGACGGCTGAGGACTCTGCTTGCCATTAAAGCCTTCATCGGACAGTTATTTAAAAAAATAATGGCAAAAAAAGGGAAAGGGAGGTCATGTACTGGACAAGTCAATAAATACACAGGACGTCCCGGCTAATGCGGCCAGTTAGCCTAGAACCTCATGGATAGGGACAGATTTTCATCTGTTAGAAATGAACTTAAGTAACTTTAGCCTTACCTTGTTTGGCAGTCTTTTTGAACATATGTTCAATATTTTGCGATAATGACGCCAATGCCTGCCTTTTCTGCCACTCTTGCTCTTTTTGACCCATAGCGTTACTTTGTATGGATATCGCATCAAAGATTCAAATGTTACCGCTCAGTGGGTTGTCACGTGACTCGTGTCACATTATGTGGCTTTAAGGCTCCATGGAATTCGAATTACTGGCCATAGTTATTTAAAACACACTATATTACAATATATATTAAATATAAATATATTAATTATATAATAAATATATTATATAATATTAAATTACATAAAATAACTAAAAGGACAAACTCTAGACCTTTTGACCGTGGGGGCTGGTTCGTTCGAACCAACCGAACCCCCCTGGCTACGGGCATGTACACTGCATTGCAAACACCTTGCATAAGCAGTAATGTACATACATTTAAATAAAATAAAAAAAAACTTAAGGACATAAGATGCTGATGACCGTTAAATGTGTCATCACCGTCTTGCGAAAAGAGTCCATAGTCTGCTCCCTGTGGGTGCCATGGATGAAATGTCTTAAAGGGACAGTTCAAACAAAACTGAAAACTCTGCCATAATTTAATCATCCTCTACTTATTTATTTGAGTTGTTTTGTTCTGTTTAACACAAACGAAGATACGCTGAAATCGGAAACCATTGATTAACAGTATTTGTTTCTCCTACTGTTAATGTCAAGGGTTACAGGTTTCCAACATATTTTTGTTTGTTCAAACTTGTTTGAACAAGAGCGTAAACGATGGCAGAAGTTTCATTTTTGGGTCAACTATTCCTTTACGACACGCTGATTAGTTTGACATTTATACCATAGCTCAGTGAAAATCATCCCTGTCTGTTTTATGACTTCACCAATATGCAATCATTTGTAGGCAGTGACCCAATGACTGAACGACGTGTGCGAGGAACTCGAATGAAGCCAATCAGGGGAAGCTGAAGCTGTTCGCTTTGAGGGAATGAATACCTTCATTCAAGCCCAGACGAACAGAGGAAGAGAGTCAGAATCCATACTTTGGTTTGGCTTCATGCATGTCAGATACACTTTAAGCGAAAAAAGCTGCCGAGATCTAGACTGAATGCTAGTAGTCTTTAGGATGCTATTGTTAATGCAAAAACAATTGAAGTCAACATTATTAGCCCGTCTGTCAAATTTGTATTCTTTTTCAAATGTTTCCCAAAGTGCTGTTTAACAGAGCAAGGAAATGTTCACAGTATTCCATATGATGTTTTTCTCATTTCTTTTAGCTTGGCTGGAAAAGACATTTTTAAAAACAATTTTAATATCAGTATCATTAGCCCCCTTAACAAATATAATATTTTTTCGATTGTCTACAGAAACGATGGCTGTTGTCCAATGATTGATAATTAACCGAACTTGCCTACACTGTAAAAATATCCATAAATTAGCAGTTTTCCAAATTTTGTGATTAATGTTTTTATTATTTTATTCGGCCCTGTTTATTTATGCTTTTGAATGGAATTATGGGATCTTGATCTTTCTTTCAACATCTTCTAACCTTAAAAAGTAAAGCACAAGTGACTTTTATGAAAATGTTTAATAGTTTAAACGTATATTAAAGCCGGCCATTTTATTAGGTGCACCTTACTAGTACCGGGTTGGACCCCCTTTTTGCCTTTTTCAAAAATGTTCCTCAGGGATTTTGGACTATTGCTAGTCATGGTCCCAAAGGGTGCTAAGAAAATATCCCCCACGCCATTACACCACCAGCCTGAACCGTTGATACAAGGCAGGATGGATCCATGTTTTCATGTTGTTGATGCCAAATACTGACCCGACCATCTGAATGTGGCAGCAGAAATGGAGACTCATCAGACCAGGCAACGTTTCTCCAATCTTCTATTGTCCAAAAGTCCGGGGAAGAGCGGTTCCAGAAATCAGGTAAGACAAAAACAGAATGCAAAAAATAAAATGAACAAGTGAATAACAGGGTGAGAATGTGGTAAAATCTGAAAACGTGGTAAAAATCAGACGAGGGCTTTTCTTTTTTTGGACGGCTTTTGTAAACCGTTGGTTGGGTTCAGGGAAGTAAGTGGGTGGGCGGGTCAATCGATAAAGTTGGTTGGGTTTAGGAAAGGAGGAGGGTGGGTCAGTCAGTCGATTGGTCGGCCGGTCAGACAGTCATTCAACAGCGGCCTCTGGTGGGTTTACACGAGAACAGCAGGTGCGAACAGCACTCACGAGAGAAATGAGATATGAAAAAGCGCACACAGTGGCTTTGAGATTCGAGCAGATTCGAGAAAACAAAAACTACAAGAATACGTAACTCCCGGGACGTATTTCACGCTCCAGAAACATCTACGGCACTACGTTTTTAGAATGAGCCTGGGTTGAAAATGTCAATTATAGTCACTTTGGTAAATTGTATAGTTGAATTTTCAACATCAAGAGTCGACAGAGCAGAGATCTACATCCCATAATGCAATTCACAACCTTGCATAAACAGAAAACACTTGTGAATCACAAAATACAGAAACTTAACAGTTCATTAACAGATTTTTACAGTGTATTTAACCTAATTAAGCCTTTAAATTGCACTTTAAGATAAATACTAGTATCTTTCAACTTAAGTAGACGAATAGTATGTACTGTCATCATGGCAAAGACAAAATAAATGAGTTATAAGAAATTAATCTATTTGAGTTGTTAATAATATTGTTTTAAATAATAAAAAATTCATCAGGAGGGCTAACATTATGACTTCAACTGTACATGTGTCTTGCAGACGTTTTGCCATTTCTTTTTCTTTTTCTTCTTCGCGAGATCCAACGATCACGTAATGGCCGGGGTCTGTTTAGCATGCCCATATAATCAGCATCAAAAATAGCTGAATCAAAGCGTGAAGCATCTCCTTTTTGGAGCTGGCATCCGACGAAACCTTTTCAACATGATCTCCTCCCCTCCACCTCCTCGCTCTAAAAACAAAATGGGTGGCATTCCTTGCCCGCCACAAGCACATATGGTCAGCTTTCCTCGTTTTCTCCTTAATCGAAGTCAGTAGAGGAGCAGTCTAAAGCGATTACTCCTGCTCGGCTTCTCTCGGTGGGTTTGGTCTTGAGGTTAAGCAGGGTTTTTTCGCTGATGTGACCCCCAGTGACACGGCTTCTGTCTGAATGGGCTCTTGGGGTCAAGCTGAGCCTTGTGATTGCAGGATCTTTAAGGGGCCAGAAGGGTCAAGTCCATTTCCAAAAGGGTCTGTGTTTCTTCTGCAGGTGGACAAGAATAATGATGTGTCTTTTTTTTTTGGTTACAGGACACTACACTATACCACTAATGTGCAGTTGCACATCTTGGAGGTTGTTTCGGCAGTCTTAAATGGGTGCTCCAATATGATATCATATTTTAATCTTCAGTTAATGTGCAATGTAGCTGTGTGGACATAAACAATACATCTGAATGTAATATGCTCAAAGTTTAATGCAAATGGGAGACATTGACTTTTACAGAGCAAAGCCCACAGCAAACAAAGTTTGGGGCTAGTGAGATCACAAACACTTCAGGTTGCCACATTCACCATGCGCAGTCAAATCTGGAAAGTTAAGGAGTCATGCGTTGACCGTATTGTTCACGAAAGAGTGGACGCCGCCATTGGAATCATATTGGCTCAAGACTTTCGGTTTCGTTCACTTCTATTGATTTCTAGATGGCGGCTCAGTGGTTAGCACTGTCGCCTCACAGCAAGAAGGTCACTGGTTTAAGTCCCAGCTGGACCAGTTGGCGTTTCTGTGTGGAGTTTGCATGTTCTCCCCGTGTTGGCGTGGGTTTCCTCCGGGATATTAAAAAAACTAAACTGTCCGTAGTGTATGAGTGTGTGTATGTTTCTCAGTACTGCGTTGTGGCTGGAAGGACATCCGCTGCATAAAACATATGCTGGAATAGTTGATGGTTTATTCTGCTGTGGCAATCTCTGAAATGAAGACTAGGCCAAAGGAAAATAAAAGAATGAATGATTTCTAAACATTAAAAACTAGTGCAAACTAATATTTTCACACTATATTATTCTACTTTTTACGTAAAGTTATGGACACACACTTGTTTGTAGAGCAAGCAGTTTGACCATTTTCTGCCATTTATTATTTCTAGTCATTTCTCGAAATCTGACCTTCTAAAACAAATCGCAAAAACAAGTGCACTTCCACATTGCTGAATAAGGTCAATGGCGTAGTATAAAAATACACTATATTTTTTTCCAAAACACAAACAAAATGGAAACATAGCTAGTGTAATTTCCTTATACACAGATCCCCGAGTGTCACTTATGGCTCGTTTCCACTGAGTGGTAAAAGTACGGTACGGTACGAGTCGGTACGGGTCACCTTTATCAGACTTGCATTTCCATTGCATTTGGTGTACAACAGAAAGTTTCAGTCGACGTCTCGCTCGAGAAAATGTCAAAGTAAAGCTGTACAGGTCGTTCCCATAAATACTTGAGTATAAATGTCCACTACTAACCTTTCTATGAAGATGATTTGATTATAATTGAAGATCAATGAAACTTTAATAACCCAGGCTTATTCTGAAAACGTAGTGGACGTTTCTGGAGATCACGAAATACGTCCCGGGAGGTACGTATTTTTGCAGGTTTTGTTTTCGCGAATCCGCGAGAGGCCGCTGTGTGCGCTTTTTCACGTTTTAAATTTCTCTCGCGAGTGCTATTCGCTCCCGCTGTTCTTGCATAAACCAACCAGAGGCCAATGTCGACCGACTGTCTGTCTGACTGACTGAGCAACTGAACGAACGAATGACTGGCCGGCGGACCAATCGACTGACCCACCCTAAACTCAAAGCCATATAGAAAAAGAAAAGCCCTTGTCTCATTTTTACCACGTATTCGGATTTTTCCACATTCTCACCCTGTTGTTCACTTTTTATTTTTTGTATTCTGTTTTTGTCTTACTTGATTTCTGGAACCGCTCTTCCCCGGACTTGAACCCCGTCATTGTGGTCAACTCCTCTCGGCATCTCAAGTCCACTGACATACACGCAAGCTAACGGACTACGTTTTCAGAATAAGCCTGGGTTAACGTCTGCAATTATATAAAATAAATAAATAAATGCAACATATATGAACACATACAGACCCTTACAGTCTCCGATATGTTACCACTTACAGAAAAACTACACACAGCATACATTTAGTCCTTATTTGCATTCAAAAACAACACGCAACATATATGCCCAGTCAGTGCAAACCTCTTATCTGCATATTTAATCTTCACCAGCACATGTAGCCTCTGTTAGAGAGTAATTTCATCATTACAAGGTCATAGTAGTCCAAAAGATGATGATAATAGTTAAACATGGAAGTTTGTTCATGTTCAGGTTGCTGAAAGAATCATTTTCTCCTTTGTTTTTTCGGGCTTCTCTTTTGTTTTTTCACACTTCACTCTCGCAATTGAAAGGTTTCTGAAAGGTTTGGATGTCAGAAGCACTTCAATAATCACACGCACGTAATTATCACCAGCTCAAGAAGTTCGTTATTTCAAATATAGACGTGCGACAAATCCAAGCGAGAAAGCGAAACCACTCGTGCTTTTAAAAAACTATGGGGCACAGAGTTGAATCGGCTCTTCTTCTTGGCTTTTTGGCTGTTAAGACGACAAGGTTTGTTTGAGCTTGGGTCAACCATGGCTCGTTATTATATGTATATATTATTACGGTGTAATGTCTCAGCTGTATTTTTGTAAATGGCGGTTCCTTTGTTTTCATTGCATGAGTGAGTAACATATCTCTGTAAACCAATAGCGTTCAGCTGCGCTTTTTGGTACCCTTTTGTTATGCTAGGACCCTTTGCAAAGGGTACCCAAAAAGTGGTACGGGTTGCTTTTAGGTACAGTGGAAATGGCCATAAAATCGAACCGAACCGTATCATACCCTACCACTTAGTGGAAATGGGCCATTAATCTGCATACACAAATACAATCAATCACATAGTTCAAGTCAAAACTATTCGCCCTCCTGTGATTTATTTATGTTTTTCTTTTCAAATATTTCCCAAATGATGTTTAACAGATTCAGGACTTTTTCCACAATAATTTCCAGAATGTTTTTTTTTCTGGAGAAAGTCTTATTTGTTTTATTTCGGCTAAAATAAAAGTAGCTTTTAATTTTTTTAAAACAAGTTTTGCCCCCTTAAGCAATATTTGTTTTCAATAGTCCCATGGTTACACAATGGCGTGCCTAATTAACCTTATTAACCTAGTTAAGCCTTTAAATGTCACTTTAAGCTGAATAATCAGCCTTATCTCACGAGGAAACGAAAAGTATTTAACGTTTTGTCAGTTTAGTGGCTAATTCGTATGAATTCGTATTAATTTAGTCGTACAAAAATGTACGATTTTAAAAAGGAGGCGTGGCACCTAACCCCACCCCTAAACCCAACCGTCATTGGGTGATAAGCAAAGCGTAGTAATTTGTAAGAATTAGATCGTACAAATTCATACGAATTAGCCACTAAATCAAAAAGTTACCAATTGCTGTGAGATTGCGTTGGAATAATAGCATCTTGTAAAATATGTAGTCAAATATTATGTGCTTATTAAAACTATTATGTTTAGAAGTTTGTTGACACAAATCTCCCCATTAAACAGAAATTGGAGGGAAAATATACAGAGGGGCTAATAATTCAGGAGGGCTAATAATTCAGACTTCAACTGTATATTAAAATAAAATATTATGATGTAACTCCGTCAACGAACACACAAAGTATTTCTGCCAGTGTTAATGATTATATTCTGCTGTTCGTCTCTCCTGACAGCTCACGGCGCTAACAAAGGCTGATTTCCTGATACTTGATTAAATAATAATATCCCTCGCATTCAATTATCCACAAGCTTTAACAGCGGCAGGCATGGAGAGCCTCCAAAACAAGCGCTGCGAGACGACGGGGAAGAGTGTGAACGTTTCCAGTGGCTTCACCGCAGGATCTGAGCTTCATTAGTCCTGCACATACTTAATTGTGTCTGTGCCGTCATGCGCTCTGCTCTTTCTAACCAGCCTCTTCTGTTTCAGCTGTATTATAGAAAAAAAGACCCTCCACCACCACCAAACGGGGGATTCAAACTTATCTTGATGCAATGATTTTACTGCTATTTATTTATTTATTTAATAGTCAGCCACTCAAATTAGGGGCAGCACGGTGGCTCAGTGGTTAGCACTGTTATCTCACAGCAAGAAGGTCGCTGGTTTGAGTCCCAGCAGGGCCAGTTGGCGTTTCTGTTGGGGAGTTTGCATGTTCTTCCCGTGTTGGTGTGGGTTTCCTTCCACAGTCTAAACACATGCGCTATAGGTGAATTGGATAAACTAAATTGGCCATAGTGTATGAGTGTGTGTGAATGTGAGAGTGTATGGGTGCTTCCCAGTACTGGGTTGCAGCTGGAAGGGCATCTGCTGTGTAAAACATACACTCTAAAAACGTTGAGTTATTCATTTAACCCAATGGTTGAGTTAAACATATTTGGTGCATTGTTGGGTTATTTTTAACCTTTATTATGTTATTTATTAATAACTCAACTAGTTGAGTTAAATATTTGGTGCTTTGTTGGGTACTTTTTAACCTTTATTAGGTTATTTATTTAATAACTCAACTAGTTGGGTTAAACATTTGAATTTCAGCAGTCAACTGATTTAACTGACACAGAACAGTTGTATTAATATGCGTGCGTAATGTTGTTTTTGCGTTATAAAGTTTATTTAAGCTATAACACAGAAATATTGTTATTTTTTAAATCAAATGACCTCTCCTTGTCGTGTTTTTATATCCATTTCACCATCCAAGACCAACTTTTAGAAGTGTATGGATGTGATTTAAATGTATTGTGCATTGTGGACACTGAGTGACGCCTGCTGCAGCTGCTGGACAGTCTGTACAGCAGGGCTATTCAATTAGTTTGTCATGGGGGCCAGTTCATGAGAAGCATCTCAAACGAAGGGCCTATGACTAGCAATATGAGTGATGAAACAACTGCATACAAGGGCCCATATGTTGTACTTTTGCTTCTTAAGACACCCACATTGGCTTTTTGTACATTAAAATGTGAATATATTGTATATTGAAACTACATAACATCAGTGCATTGTACAATAGGCTTTTTTAACAAACATATTTAAATGCTGTATTTCAAAGCGCAACAAAAGCAGTGCATTGCTTAAGCAGGCTTCTTCTACAGTCAGACTCATATGTTGTTTAAAACTGAATAACAATTATGGATGCAACAATTATATGGTTGTGCGATTATATAGTCTGAAGAATAATCATGGTTTCACTGTTATCACGTCTAATGTAAATTTAAGCTTTATATTAGCTACGCTATTTAGATTAACTGTTGTCGTCATCTGCGTTCATATACATAATCATTTTAATAATAATTCGTCTAACATATCACCATTACGGCGTGAGATGTTTTGTACTCTGTGCGCCTGAAAAGGCACGAGCGCGTTGCTCCACTTGCACCTGCATATTGACATATTCTTACATTAGAAATAACAAACTTGCATGCGGAAAAGACGTGATATGGGAACGGCCCGCTGCTACAGTTAATCCGGAGTTGGTGCATATTAGCCTCGGTGTACAAGCTCGGAACTTTAAAACTAGTACACAGTTGGCAGCTTGGCATAACTTTGTATAATTGCAGCAGTTTCATTCGACAGAATTGCGACTTAGAGAAGCCTTTACTATTAATTAACTGTGACGAATTAAAGCGCAGTTAATAGTGAAATTGGCTAATCGTTGCATCCCTAATAATGATATCAGTGCATTGTACAAAAGGCCTTTTCTACAAACACATCCAAAAGTTTTCCAGCTGCTCACGCCACTTAATGTCAGGTGACTCACGCTCTGCACAGCTCATGCTGAACTGAACAGATGCACGTCACTTCATAACTATAGCGGACGTTTTTTTTTTTTACACTATTTGGAGGGCTGGAACAAATTGCCTTGGGGGCTAGGTTCGGCCAACGTGCCGCCAATTGAATAGCCCTGCTCTACAGCAAACAGAACTCCATATTCTGCTCCATCAACACATGAGTTTCTGCTTGCACAGTTTATAACTCTCTGTACTTTGTTCTGTTTCTTCATTGTTTGTGATTCTTGAATTCCTTTTTACAAAAGTGTCTGAAACTAAAATGTAATGGAAATAAAACATTTTCAATATTTTTTATAATTTTAAAACTAATAGTAGTACTAATAATAGTAGCAATAGTAATACCAGAATGAAAAAAAATATTTAGTCAAAATAACCCAATGCATTGGGTTAAATTATATAACCCAATGCATTGGGTTAAAATAACCCATAGTTGGGAAGGTGCTATAATAACCTATAGTTTAATTATAAGTTGGGGTATTTTTAATCCAACTATTTCAACAGAGTATGCAGGAAAAGTTGGCGGTTCATTCCGCTGTGGTGACCCCTGAAAAATAAGGGACTAAACCGAAGGAAATTGAATGACTCAAATCAAATGTTTACGGTTAGTTTTAAAGATTTTCTTTATTTTGGCTCTTTATATCTAGGCTTTAACTCTGTTAAAATAGTTGGGGGGGGGGACCGGAGCACCCGGAGGAAACCCACGCCAACACGGGGAGAACATGCAAACTCCTCACAGAAATGTCAACTGGCTCAGCCAGGGCTCGAACCAGCAACCTTCTTGTGACAGTGCTAACCACCAAGCCACCGTGTCACCCGATTTTTGTTTGTGAAGTTTCACAAACTAATTTCGAGAGGAGCACGTGATATGATCGACTAGCTGATCCTCATCGCTAATCATTAGCTAGCCTATAAGATCATTCTAAAACTACTATAAATCTCCTGCCTAAACTTCATTCCATATCTTCGTTTTTGCAAACGGGCGCTTCACCCTCCTCCTCTTTTCATGATCGGGCAACACGGTGGCTCAGTGGCTAGCACTGCTGCCTCGCAGCAAGAGGGCCATAGGTTCAAGTTCTAATCAAGCCAGTCGGCACTCTCCGTGTTTGCGTGGGTTTTCTCCGGGTCCTTTGGTTTCCTCCCACAGTCTAAAAACATGTACATGAGTAAATTGTAATACAGTCACAAGCACTTAATGCATACATACCTAATTAATCAGAACCAGCATATTAGCCGGAATATAAATGGGGGCACTCGAGAAACACCTGAAACCATTTTTGTGTTTCAACCAACGTGTGTTTTTTTTGTGTAGGCTTGTATTTACAGTGCTTTAAAAAGAGTCAAATATGTCTCTGTCAATATTTTTGACTAATTATATTTGATTTACAAACGTCTCACAAGTGGCAATTTCACATCTGTCACATCCACAACAAAGCTTTTTCCTTATAAATGAAAAAAATGTAAAATAAAATAAAATCAATCATGTTTGTTCTATGGAGAGCAACTCTTATCCTGTTAATTAGCATCGTTTCTTTTGGGTTGTGCAGTTTAATTCACAGAATTTCTACAAAGTATGTTGTAGACTGTAAACTCACAGACTTTTTTCGTCACATCCATAACGCATGTTTATTTTCCTTAATTAAAATATAAAAAATGTTTACAGATTGATATTTTTCTGCTTCCATAACTCTGTAGTCAGCTGATTAGGAAAATATAAACAGATGTTTCAATATGATGTTATATACTTCCTCTGTCAATTTATGTTTTGAGATTTTACTGCAAATGTCACATCCATAAC
>CAIGQZ010031449.1:1794687-1806468 GCA_903798205.1 Danio tinwini | reverse complement strand
ATCTATCTATCTATCTATCTATCTATCTATCTATCTATCTATCTATCTATCGTACTGTATGCATATGTAACAAAATAGTCAATATTGCACAGTTCAGTATTGAAATAAGAAACCCCGATTTTCTTTATGAGAAATGTGCTGATCTCTGTCTGACAAAGGGCCTGCATTTATGAGCTACAGCTTTGGTGGCCAGCTATAAGTTAATTGATTAAAAAAAAGTGTTTTAAAGTGACAAAAAGTTAAGTGTAAGACAGCATTTTTGCTACACTTAATTACATACAACAAATAGCAGATATATATATATATTACATTTTTTGACATTCATTTAATCATGCTTTACAGAAGACACCAACTAAAAATGTCAACAAGTGTATATATTAGATTAAAATAAGCAGTTTTATTACATAAATAGTTATTTGAAACATTAAAATAAACACTTGCATTTCTCACCCACTTTGCCAGTTTAATTAATGCAAAGCCAACATGGGACCCCTCATCTTTGACTCTGTGTTTATTTCTTTTCCTAAAAGTCCTATTTATAAGATACTTCATTTTATTATTATTATTATTATTATTTAAGCCTTGAGTGAGAGCCATTGAAAGGTCATATGTTAAACAGAGGAACGGGTGAACAGATGTCTGCTGGCTTTGTTTCAGACTCTCATAAGGAGCTCAAATGGGTCTCAGACTCAGGCTTAAAAAGACGCAATGAAAAACAGTGATGAGCGCAATTACTGTGGTGCGCCGCTTCACTAACCTACAAACATTGATGTAGCTTTTTTTTTTTTTAATTCAGGCTGTAAAAAAATGTGTGGAAGAATAACTTGCACTGAAGGCCAATATTTAACCAAGTGCTCTGTTAATTGATGAAGAAGTGGACGGGACGCTGACTGGAATGCAGAATTCGCTCTTTCTGGAGTGTCCACTCAAAAGGGCCGTCCTGGCAGCTGACGCAAAGGCCTTTACAGAAAAAAAATAGGTCTTTGACACTCACGACAGTGTGGGGAGAGAATGTGTCTGGGCCTGAACACTGCCAAAATCCCCCCAGTGCTGTCTGCAGCTATTGAAGCGGAATGAGAGAGAGAGAAATCCAGAGCAAAAGAGAGAAAAGAAAGAGGGATTGAGGGGAAAAAGAGACATCGGAGCTCGGTTTCTGTCCTGGGTTGGTCAGGAGCGAGATGGGTGGCGCTGGCAGCAAGTATATCAATTGAAAAACAGGGACTGCTGAATGCCCAAACAAAGTCACATGATGATAAATACATTTTGCTTTCCATCTGACTGGTTTTGCTTCAGCCATAGGGATTTATATGTGTTTTGAAATTTGGACTACATGCGTGTATTGGTTAAGTGGATTTATAACCACAGCCAATTTAACTAAAGTCTTTTCTTGGTCTGAAACTATACTTTTATTAAGTGTTTATTGAAATTTGTGACTGCTGTGTGCTTTATGAAGTGGATTGTACTTGTATGATGTCTAAAACACTGATTAGGCATAGGCCGGTATAAGATTCTGACGGTATAATAACCTTGGAAAAAAATATCACGGTTTCTCGGTATTGCGATTACTGCTCTAAAATATATATATTTTTAAATGTCTGGATAAAATACTAAAACTTTTTCCCTTTTGAATACAATATATTTTATTTTATTATATATTTTGGAACAGTAAACTTGTCAGACTAAATTATTTATTGACTTCTGCTGTCTTCATTTGTTTCAAAAACTGATTTTTTTTACAATTTAAAATGGCATCTTTAGATATCTTTTCTGCTGGAGATACTGTTGTCCTAAAACCATTAAATAAATAAGAAATAAATGAGTAAATGAAAGTTTTTTAAACATACCTTAGGAACGGTATTGTAGAAAAGTTTGATGGTTTTAAAACCTTGACTTTTCCAAACCGCGGTACACCTTGAAAACGGTTATCGCCTATTGGTCACTGCATAAACTCATACGTAAACACATCATAAGGGTCAATTTTTGGAAATTGAGAGTTATATGTCATCTGAAAGCTGAATAAACAAGCTTTCCATTGAATTTCCACTGGCATTTCGTAACTTTTTTGATTTAGTGGCTATTTAGTGACATTCGTACAATTAAGTACGATTTGCTCATCCCCCAATGATGGTTGAGTGCCACGCCTCCTTTTTAAAATTGTACATTTCCGAGTGACTGAACTCATACGAATTAGCCACTAAACTGACAAAACGTTAAAAAAACTTTCGTTTTCTCATGAGATCAGGCTGGGACATAACAATAATCGGCAACTATTTGAATATCTGGATTCTGAGTGTTCAAAAAAAAATATCTAAATATTGAGAAAATTGACTTAAAAATTGTTCAAATCAAGTTCTTAGCAATGCATATTACTACTTAAATATGTCATTTTGAAACAGGTACATTGGGAAATTTACTAAATGTCTTGATAAAACATGATTTTTAATTAATACCTTAATGATTTTTGGCATACGGAATTATTTTAATGTGCATTTTATGGTATTACCAAACCATTAACTAAGACTTTTAGCTTAATAAACGACCAATTAGCTGCTTATTAATAGTTATTAAGGTTGAAAGTTTTGTTTAGGCATTGGGTATAGGGATGTAAAATAAGATTACACTTTATAAGTGCTAATAAACAGTTAGTATCTTAATAATATTCAGGCTAATAAGCCAGTAGTAAATTATATGAATTGTTACTAGTGTTATCAAAAAACTTTATCTCATACAATGTATTTTTGACTATTTCCACAACTATTCCTGTGCGACGTAAGACTGGTTTTGTGATCCAGGGTCACATATTTAGTTCTGTATGTTTGTATATAGTCACAATGCGCATTGACAGAAGTAGCGCACAGGAGCTATGGAAGTGAGATATGCGATCTGACACACACATGCAGTCCTGCTATGCTCCTGAGAAATGACTAACACATTTTTACAAGAATGCCAGTACGCCAGTTACAGTATGGTGAAGCAGTTTGGAAAAGCTTCCAGGCTTTCTTTTTTTTTGTGGCAGTGTTTTGATCCTTTGCTGGACAGCGTTTTTGAGCGTTAAACCAGACTACCCTGTTCTGCTTTTCTTCCATTTATCAATTCATCTTCATAATACAAAACAAATCCAGTGTTAAATAGCATTGAACTAGCGCACAACTTGTAATGGTCGTAAAGATTTTGTGTTCGCTTTCATCGGCGGTTCATTTAGGGCACTGTGTGATATTACAAGCCCTGCAGGAAATGGCTAATGCTAACGCTAGGTGCAAATGTCTGCTTTGATTAGCAATACAGGCATGTGTGAACAGGGTGTGTGTGTGTGGGGGGGGGGGGGTGTTTGGGCTAATGATGACTTCTAAACTTCACGCTACCAAGCAGACCAGGCCTCTAGATGGTTAAAACATGCTCCTAATCTCCACTTCAAACAGCGGGAGCCCCAGGCTGGAGCCCAGAAGCGCACTAGCCCTTTAGCCTTTCTGTTAAATCTAGAGTCGAATTTGCACTTTTAAGACATGCTGTTCAATTACGCATCTGTAGACTTTCTTAGCCATTCATTTTGTTAATGCGCAAAGCTACAAAACTAAATTTGGACTGGTTTGGTTTTTGCCGGGCGTATGTGAGGAAGAGTTAATGGGCGTAGGTCTTTTAATGTAGAGATTTGATGTTGTTTTCATATGTTTAAATGTATATTCTGTTAATATTTCACATTTTATTTAAGATTTCGCAGTTAAAAAGAAAGATAAAGAGACTAATACTGTACAACAATCCCAACAGGAGTCCAGTGGTTCTTGAGATAAATAATAATAATAACAATTTAACCAGTTTTTTGACTGTTGAGAAAAGCTGTGTAAAAATTTTAGACATCCCTGCTGAAAAAACAGCTTAAACCAGCCTAAGCTGTTTGGCTGGTTTTAGCTGGTCGACCAGCCTGGTTTTAGAGGGGTTTCCAGCCATTTCCAGCCTGGTCTTAGCTGGTCAGGCTGAAAAATGACCTGCTTAAACCAGCTAAAACCAGCTTGACCAGCCAAAACCTTCTATGTCCAGCTTAAACCAGGCTGGTCAAGCTGGTTTTAGCTGGTCAACTCCCAGCCTGACCAGCTAAGACCAGGCTGGAAATGGCTGGAAATCAGCCTAGAGATGGCCAAAACCCCTCTAAAACCAGGCTAGTCGACAAGCTAAAACAGACAACAATCTTAGGCTGGTTTAAGCTGGCTTTTTCAGCAGGGATGTGCAATAAGTATATTAAATACTAATAATCAAAATTACAGAGTGGAAGCAACAACAGCTGTCTTGGTGTAAACTATTTTTACTATGGTGCACTAGTTGTAAGAGTAATTTGTTTCAGCTGGGAACACAAAGAGAGCTGGTGTTAGACAGGAATTCCTCTACGTGAATCGTCACCTCACCATTTGCTTTCAGAGGTGAGAGCAGTGGCACTTCGGCAAGGTGCAAATGCAGGTACTTGTGAAAAGCAGTTTGTCATGTGCCATAAAAGTCCCCGAAGGCATCGCAAGTGTGTCTGCTGGAGCTGTGCTGCAAGTGTTTTGAAATTCAATTCACTAGAAGTGGATCAGACGACTCATGTCAATCCAAAGCGAGCGCCACGTATGCATGTACCATGCTTTTCTTTGGTGAATTCCTTCAAGAACGTCATGTAAATCTCTGTGCTGATAACATTTTTGCTAGATTTCCTGCCTTGTTGGAATGTGAAGATATTGTATGGTATGTCTGTATGTTTGAGCATAATTACGATAAGGATCCATTAGTTAATGTGTTTACTAAATGATGAACAATTCATTTATTACAGTGTTTAATAATCTTTGTTAATGTTAGTTAATGAAAATAAAGTCATTCGGTGTTAGTTCACTCAGTGCATTAACTAATGCAGAACTTAGAATTTTAATAATGCATTAGAAAATGCTGAACTATAATTAATAAATGACGTACAAGTATTGTTCGATCTTAGTTCATGTTAGAAAATACATTCATTAACATTAGCTAAATGACCACGTAATGTTTTTTTCTTCATTCACCAGTTACACTATCTATCTTTCAGTCAGCTATAACACCACATCCAGTTTCGACAGGGTCACATTCCCCATCCAATCAGGGATTCTCAATGAATCTCAGTGACTGATTCATTTATGGCTTGTTGTCAGGCTTGATCGATCACACTTCCTTCTTACTTAGCCTTTCTGGCAACTGCCCTTTTGAAATGTGCCAAGACTTCTAGAGCGTCTCATTACCAGCTTTTTAAGACGTATAGAAGAATGGCAGGATAGAGGATCCAATGAGTTGGATAGGATCTGTCTAGTCATCTTCCCTTCAACATCCCGTGTAGCTGGCATAGGCCAGCACCGCAATGGAAAAAAGGCCACTCGTCATGTCTTAAGTGCAACCCTGCAGATGAAGTGACATATTTCTGCTGCGACCTCGGAGCTGCCCTTTTCCAGTCATGTCTCAAAGTCTAGTGAACATTGGAGGCATTATATATTTTTATTAAATGGGTCCCTGCTAAAAAATCCAGCTTAAACCAGCCTAGGATGGTTGGCTGGTGTTAGCTGGTAGACCAGCCTGGTTTTAGAGGGGTTTTGGCCATTTCCAGGCTGGTTTCCAGCCATATCCAGCCTGGTCTTAGCTGGTCAGGCTGGGAGATGACAATCTAAAACCAGCTTGACCAGCCTAGCCCGACTGGGACCCCAGCCAATACCAGCTCTGTCCAGCTTAAACCAGGGTGGTCAAGTTTTTATTAGGTTTTAGATGGTCATTTTCCAGCCTGACCAGCTAAGACCAGGCTGGAAATGGCTGGAAACCAGCCTGGAAATGGCCAAAACCCCTCTAAAACTAGGCTGGTCGACCAGCTAAAACCAGCCAACCATCTTAGGATTTTTAGCAGGGGTGTCTGGACTACTTGATTCTGATTGGTCAGTCGCAACATTAATATTCACTGCTGAGAGTCCAAACACTGAAGAGTAATTCATCAATGCGCAGCTCTACAAGTCCCAAACCATGCAAGCCAGTGGTATGGCCAAGCCATTCCAAGGTATGCTATTCTGAGGTAACAACCAATGAATAGCACAAGTTCATTGAGGTACTTTGAAAAATATCATCAGTGAATACATTCATGTCCAACAATGCATGCATCAGTGTCATTTTTGGTTACATTAGCTTTGCCTTCACTAAAAAAATTAATAAACTATTATGTAATTAGTGGAATAAACTACATGCAGGTGATGAAGCCTTTAATTAAAGCCATCATATACCAGTCTGGCTTTATCATGCGAAAACAATTGTCTTATCCCTTACATAAAGTAGGCAATCACGCTCCTGGAAAACTTAAATTGATCAAATAAATGTAGACCTAGTTACTCAAAGAAATAGTTTTTAATGTTGGGGTTGATTAATAAAACAGATAAAACAGACTGGTATGTTATATAGCACTAAACTCTGCAGGAATGTAGATCTCCAGGAGTAGGACTGAACACCCCTTGATATAAGGTATGCTGTGCACCCCCAATTCACTTGCGAGCCTTGACTAGTGGCTTATCTGTCATTAAAGTGCCCTCAACCTGAACGGGAGAGATGAGGACATGGGCGAACAAAGGGACAGAGAAAGACTGAGAGAATTGTCCAGTCTCCAAAAGGCACTTGGTACAGTATTGGTTGAGCAGTTCATCTGAAAAGGTGCTGAGAGGAGAGACAATGGAAATACACTGGAGCTGGTCAGATGGGGTTATGAATGCAGTGGGAATTGAGGCAGAGCTCAGGACAGAGAGAGAGAGCAGTAAGTTTTCATCTTCTGTCTTGGACAGCTGCCATGGATCTATCTCTGCATCTTAAATTTGACTTGCTTGGCCTAGCCATGCCTGAGAGGAGATCATTGTTTCTGTCTTTTCTCTCGCTAGGTCCGTCTTTATACCTATCTCTCTTTTTTTTGTGATCTAGTCTAAGAAAGTCTTGATAGGCAAGGGATATGCAAGGGTTTTTAATGAATCTGAAAAGCCAGTGAGCATCAATCAATGACGGCCTTGAGGCTGCATTCGAGATCAGGTCCACCTGACAGTGGGATTGTAGGAAAGAAGGTTACAGCCTGCATACAGAATGAATAAACTCTCGAGGCAGAAATAAAATGCCTTTTAGTGTTGCAGACAGTACAGTTATCTCTTGTCACAACAGCTGGAGGATTGAAACTGTCACCTTTTTTCATCTGAACACTCATTTGTAAGGCTACAATAGCATCTAGATGCATGTCGATTGTTGAAGAGATGACAACCTAGTGAAAAACCCTCAGAACGAGTGTGGGAAGTTTAGAGGCCTCTCCCCCAACAGGTGGGCCTTATACAGACAGAGAGGCTAAAGACAATGCACCTCTTTCTTTACTCTGTTTACCATTCCTCTCTCTGCTTTCCTGTCACTTCAATGCTGCTCTTTCCCACCATCTTTTAAGGCCCTCCCCCTTCCCTGTACTCCCGGGGCACCTTATGTGGCCGTTTCTTATCAGGGAGATAATTCTAATTGTGGCATTATTTTCCCTATCTGCTATCTCACCCCTTCAGTGATACCAGAATCCCAGAACAGGACCAGAAGCTTAGGGACAAGGCCTATTTACCCACAAATCCTTTGTTGAATCTAGTCATTGATAAGATTTGTGTCTATGTGTGTGTTCTTACAACTCTATTCTGTCACAGAATCCTACGGGAGCTGAGTCTATAAGCAATGTAAGCCAGGATAGATTTGACAAGTTCAGATTCTTGATGTGTCATTGCCCATGGCTTTTAACACAATCTTAGAGCAGGTTCGCACTTGTGACATCTTTTGTTAAATAATGGTGGGAGAGCACAAAGTGGTTTCAAAACACTGTAATCCCATACACTGCTTGCACGAGAGTCAGATAGAGGTCTCTAACTAAGAGCGGGAGCAAAATCAGCATGCTGATGTGACCTAAACTCTCATGGGGTGTGAAAGCAAGCATATTGATGTGAAATGGAGCTGGCACTAGAAACAAATTAAAATATCCCATGGCCAGATGGGGATGGTGAACTTAGGGGCCATATTTGTATCATGGGTGTGAGATGCACCACAGCGAAACAGCTTCATCGCCACTTCTGCCCTGTTCTGTCCTCTGGGAAATGACCTAAAAGGATGCTGATGATTAGCGATTCAATTTAGCCAGCCGTCGGTCAATATGGCAGACCAAGGGGAGATGGTTGTTGATGCTGCCTTGCCATCAAAATAGGTAGCGATCGAAATTTCCAGGGACTAGATTTTGCTTCCTTGGTTAATTAAGCGAGGGGATTGTCAGTACTCTTACCAATTCATAAATCTTTATTCAGTTTGAGACAGCTTGGTCTGAAAAAGCTATCTAAGTAGGCAAGCACTTAAAAGTAATCTATAGAGTTCAACGCTGGGTGCAGCTTTGTGCCTGGTTAATTAATCAAGACACTGCAGTGGTGTCATAAATACGAAAACACTTACGACTTAAGCATATCAAGAGGGTAATATCTAGAGACTCTTTTATCTTAAACCTTTTTGTCAGTTTTATTGATTACTCACAAAAAGAACAGGAAATGAGCCAGGATTTAATGCGGTAGCATGTTTGTTAACTGCCATGTCACCACAGCAGCTAGAAACATCCATCCATCCATTCTGCTAACTGCTTGTCCTAGGGTCGTGGGGATGCTGAAGCTTATCCCAGTGTTTTCGAGCCAAGGCAGGGCACCACCCGGGACAGATGGCCAGTCGCAGAGCTCACAACTTAAAAGTTTGAGTGTCCCAGAATGTGTACGTGGTTAATAAAAATAAATTCCATACCATATTTTTTTTTAAACTAAATCCTGTGATTGGAAATCTTTAGCCATCAGCACACTGCATAAACTTCTATTATGAAATCACAAGTCTATTTTCTTTTCTCTCTGTTCTTCATATCTGTCCTCAGGTTATGAAGTTCAGACTTAGGGAAACATGTCTGTTCATGCATCCCTCTTCTGAGAAAAGACGTAAATACAGGCTTGTCACCGGTACATATGGTCAGTACTCCAGTGATGGAAGTAGTCCTGTACGGCTGACTTATTCCTCTGAGTAATCTATGCTGAGGCTCAGTACACACCCTGTGGTTCTTTTGATGAGTGCCATGTTGAACTCATCCTGCTTTGAGACCACCAGTAACGTACCTGAAACACAAAAGTTCGCATATAGGTTCCAGGCAGTCAAGGTGTGGTTAGCAGACCTGTAATTAGAGTTGAGGCCACCAAGTCTTCATGACGACATGTCTATCTTTGTGTGTGTGTGTGTGTGTGTGTGTGTGTGTTGGATTTATGGGATCTATGTTTGTGTATGTGTGTGTGGTGAAGTGTGTGAAAGAGATCAGCTGCAGAGCAGATAATTCCCAGACTTCTCATTTTCTCTATACCTGTCAATTGCTTCTCTTTGCACCTGTACAGTACTTCCTAAATTGAAGGGCGTTCTCGTATAAAACTCGCTCTCCCAGACATTAACTTTGTGGAACCTTTGCTATCTGTTATATTACAGCGACAAACCGGTGCTTGTCCAGCGCAGTCTTATTGAAGAATTTTATTGGTTTAGTGTAGACACTGTTAAAGCCACCGTGTTTGATTTATCAGTCAATGATTGACTCTAGATTGCTATAACCTTCCTTGTCACCCACACTTCAAACAGAAGGCCAGCAGCAGCCGTGCATTTCCCATCTCGAGTACACCGTTGCTGATGATTTAACACTGTTATCTCGTGTGACAATTTCCCTTAGTTCCTCCATCATTGTCTTTTTAGCACCGTGTCTCCCGATACACAGATTGTTATTTAGTTCATGAGTGGGAAGGATGGATAAAAGTCATTTCTAGCACCCGGTAACTTTAGGAAATACAACATAAAATTGTTGTACTGGCAAGAAGATATTACATAACACCATACTAGAAGCATATTTTGGAATATAAATGACATCCATCTCCTGACTAACTCAAACCTCCCTCCATTCCTCTCCCCCTCCCTCAGCCTTCTCACCAGGCTCTCTGCTGAGACCCATAAATCAATGGAGCTCAGTAGCCTGTCGGGGGCTTACCGTCTGTGGGGGGTATTGGTGGCCCAGGCTCCCCAGCCGCTGGCTTTAGTTACACATCAATGAAGGGTGAATAATACATTAGTCAGCCCCTGACAGTACAGTGCTAGGCGGACAGGCAGACGGAGCCTCCCCTGGCCCTTCATCAGCGCATCTGTGCCATAATCAGCCTCTGGAGATATACTTCGGATTTGGCCTACCTTTCTTCCACCTGATTTCATGCGAATGCAAATATTTTGCTATTAAATACCCGCTTTGGGGGTTAAAGGGACAATTGTAGACCCTGTCATCTCTTTTCATATTTTTAGGTAAGCATAGATTAGGGTTATTTTACTTTTGAGAATTGAATGTTTGTACCTCAAAATTGTTCAACTCCACCTATTGTTTTCATCTGTGCTTTAATTTGTATTATTTTGTTTTTATTTTGTATATTTTCTGCAGATCAAGCTTCAAAATTATCCCAATTATTGCAAAATAATTAATTCTTTCCAAATAGAGTACTCCAATTATATTCATATCGCAATATATACCACAAAGTCAGTTATTTTTTCTAATATTGTACTTATAATATCCTGGTATTGGAGTACAAATAGCATGGCATGAAAGGTATTCGATGCAAAGAAACTGCACTATTCCTTTCTCTGAGGTCAAGAGCTGCAAGTGACACCCATAAAGTCTAGGTTAATAATTTGAAGCAGGCAGGAAGTATTGCAGCTGACCCGGGTCGCCCAGCAAGGACGTGGAGATGGATTATTGTGGTGTATATGGTTCTGGAACGGTTGCTTTCTCAGTGCAGTTGCACTGTGTATTCATTTGTATCTGGAGATTTTTCAAGTAGCCGGCCTCTTAAATTGTGCGCACAACTGCAAAACCATTCACACTATTCCTCCAATGCGTCAAGGCTTTTATTTAATTGCGCAGAGACATCTAAACCCCTGGCCATATGGGGCACCCTAGAATTGGATGTCAACCATTCTATCAACCTTCTCCAGTATAATTGCCTAGAAATGAACTTCCACAGCTAATACCTTCTGTCACAATCTGTGAGTCAATTTGCTGTAAGCGAAACACTTAAGTGCATGATTGTGTGATCGCCAGTGACCTAGACGCCCATGTGTCCTAATCAGGCAGTTGTTTCTTTTTGTTTTTAATCAACAGTCTCAGAGGTGGAGTCCTACGAATAAATTACTCCGATGACCATCTTCCATACACTCAGCCAGCCTAAATGTGTGCGCTAGAGAGCCGAAAACCATTTACAGAGGTCTAACGAGTCAAGTTATTACCGCAGCCAAGTGTGAGATTAATTAACTGAGCAGCAATTAGGAAGACGCTGGAAAAGATCTAACAGATAAGCATGGGGAGAATCGTAACCAACTTTTTGCTTAAGACAACTGGGAGGGACGGAAAAAAGTAAACAGAAATAACAAGCTACAACCTCCAATTATCACTCTAGATTATTGGAAAAAAGTGCCTGTGGCAACATTTCTGCAAACTAAAATTGTTGCTTCACAGCACTTTCAAAGTGAAAATGTCCATTGAATGGTACTAAAAGTCTCCCTGCAACATGAGAAACATGAATGTGACAGCATTACACTTCTAGTATTAACATAAACATGAGATTAAAAACATGTTTAGCTTGCTTCTACAAGTCTTATAGTGTGACTCATGTTTCACACACACACACACACACACACACACACACACACACACACACACAC